>DF241969.1:20590-63762 GCA_000507305.1 Breviolum minutum Mf 1.05b.01 | reverse complement strand
GGGTGCCATTGGCAGGGTGCAGTGGACGTGGTGCCATTGCTGGGTGCCATTGCAGGGTGCCATTGTAGTGTGCTATGGTGGGAGGAGGGTGACGGCCAACTTTGGGGGAGTGGACGTGGTGCCATTGCTGGTTGCCATGTAGTTTGCTATGGTTTGGGGGTGACGACCAACTTTGGGGGAGTGGACGGTGGACGTTGCTGGGTGCCATTGCAGGTTGCCATTGTAGTGTGCTATGGTGGGGGGACGCAAATTTTCTTTACATTGATAACGCAAAAAGTGTTTTTCGCTATTTGGGGTCTATGCTGGTATAATTTCTGTGTCAACTCCAACGTTAATTGGACTACTTGCTTGCAGATGTGCAGATCCGAGGCCAAAGCGAGGAACCTCGAAAGTCGACAAGGCAAACTTTGACGAAAACATAGGAAGAAAGCTTCAAAACTTTTAGGCAAGCTTTCCAAATAAAATAATTTGATGAATGCAAGCTATTACATATTACAGAGATAATAAGTTAATAACCCCCAAAACTAAGGAAACATATGACATCATGGTGTCATGGATGGGATAGATGTGTTTTCTCTCCAAAAGTACAGGCCCTTGAAGCTGATGGATCTGCCCTGGAGGGTGAGAAGAAGGAAGATGAAGATGAGGTGGATGGGAAACCCAACATCTTCCAGCCAACACAAAAAAATCCATTTCAATATAATTTAATGTTGGGCTTCCAACCAACATTCTCCAAGCAACATTCAACATCATTCAACATTGTATTTAAAACAAATCGATTTTCTCATCCGTTGAGTTTGGTTGAATCCGTCACCCATGTTGTTCAAACTGTGCTTCCGAGGCAAAGGTGTCTCAACCCGAAGGTTCTGAAGCTCCTGAGGTCCCACCACTCAGGCGGGTTTTCAAGAAAGACAATAAAATGAACACAACTGTAACACAACTCACAACCTGAATCATAATGATACAATTGCTTTGTTTTTGGTGATTGTCATCCCTCATTGACTGATGGATGCATGGTGTGGGGCCTCTTAGCATTGAGATGGTGTTTGTGATGTAGTGCTGTGACAGGCCACGAATTCCTATTGCCCAAGCTCCAAAAGGTCGGCAGCCACCTGCCTCGGCGATGCTGGCCATGGCGAGGTTACTCATCCAACACAAGCTTCACCCTGCGTCCAGAGAAGCCCGTTATTGATTGAGTTGGGGTAGATCAAGGCTATACTGCTATACTACAAATCTACAAATCTACAACCTGTTTATTTGTTTGCCTGCCTTTTTTTGGTTCCTCCTTCGCTGCGTACTGACATACTGTACCTACCCGCCGCCACTCATTCATGGTGACCCCTGTGCCCTAAGATGCCGGAAGCATCATGCAGACCCCCACGTGGCCCGGCATTGAAAGGCCTGACAAAATGTGGGCCAAGCGGAAGGACACGCAGCCACTACAGCCTTTGAAAAAGGCTACGCAGGCACCTGCCACTGCAGAAGTCTCCATTCAGGCGGCGGCAGACATTTGGGGACTGGCTTTGTCTTGGGAAATTAAGGCTTCTGCCCTCCTGGCATGTTCCAGTACATTACTTTATATAAATGGAACGAATGAAGCTGCCAAAATAGGCTTGGACTTTGTCATGTTCACTTCGCTAATAGGTTGTAGGCAGCTAGGAGGGTCCATGCATCCATATGCATCCTAAACTCGCATCCGTGGATGCCTTCAATGGTAGGTAGATGAGGAAGACTCTACACCCAATCAGCTGCACTTTGATGACATGCTTGTGCGAGGCCCTCCGCACCTTGCCTTAGGTAATAGTTGAATAGAGATCCTTTGTTGGTTAGGCCATGCCTTTGAGCTTTGTCAATGTCATTGCTGTATGAATATAGATGTAACCTGCTGAAACGGTTGCATTCCATTCTGATCCGTCTATTTACTGTATGTGCCTCCTGGAATCTAGCTGGAAACAAGAGTTACAACTGGGTCAACTCCAGATTCAAGCCTTTCTGTACACCTGGTTGAAGCAGGTACCTTCTGGCTTAACCCTAGTGTTGACTGTTTATGGTCTACTGACAAGACATGAAGGTTCAATTCCACATTTGATCGCACCTCTATTCATTGTTCCTGCATGTGCCTCTCAGATCCGGAGTTCAGCTGATATATTCATATGTTTGCTCTGGCTGGACTCTGAAGGTAATTCTTTAGTTTGATTGAAGTCTTCCAAGGGCTCCACTGTAGATTCAATAGAAAGTGAAGAATTGTTGGTGCGGCTTCACTTCAGATTTAATTGCTTTGGTTCCTGTCTTGTGAGCAGCTTCACTCTAAAGTTTATTTGGCCAAAACAATGCATGTTGCTCAGCTTGACTTAAGATTTCATGATTTCTTGTTGCAGAGATAATGTGCTGGACATGTGGATCTGCATTACGGTTTCGTTTGCAGCTTGGCACGATTTCTCTAGCATGCTCTATCGAAGAGATAGGGCCTTAGAAGTTGCGCCAGAAGTTGTAGATGAGAAACTTCCGATATACGAACAACATCTGAGTAAAGTCAAGTAGAGTAGTGTCAGGTAGACTAGAGTCAAGACTAGAGTAGAGTCAAGAGTAGAGAGTAGAGTAGTACTTTGTTGTACGGAGTAGTACTGGAGTGTACTTTGTAGTATAGAGAAGTACTGGAGTACTTTGTAGTACGGAGTAGTACAGCAGTAGTACCTTGTAGTACGGAGTACTACTGGACTAGTACGGAGTAGCACTGGAGCAGTACTTTGTAGTACGGAGTAGTACTGGAGTAGTACTTTGTAGTACTTTGTAGTACTGGAGTAGTACTTTGTAGTACGGAGAGTAGTATTGGAGTAGTACTTTGTAGTACAGAGTAGTACTGGAGTAATACTTTGTAGTACGGAGTAGTACTGGAGTAGTACTTTTCAGTACTTTGTACTACGGAGTAGTACTGGGTACCTTTTGGTGCGGAGCCGAAGCGGATTAAGGTGGAGCGATGAAAAAGAGCTTGACTCCGCGTTTGATTGCCTTTCAGCTTTGGATGTTGCATCGATTAGCTCACATCTAGAGCCGATACTTTACACATTTTCATGTCCACATCCAGGGTCTCAACGTGGAAGGTAATCCAAACAAACATGACGAGACCAACCAAACCTCAGAAAAAGCTCAAATCCAGAGTCAATCTCTTCTCAAATCTTGATTCTATCCTCACACGTGCCTCCTGTGTTTGAGCGTTGGGTATGGGGATGGGAGATGGAGTTGCTAAGGAGCCGTTCTGCCAGCCATGTAAGCTTGTCCGGAGTGTCAAGTCAAAGCAGTGTTGGTTTGGTGAGATCTGCCAGTCAAGGGCTCTTGAGTCCACTTCGTGCCCTGTCTGCAGAAATTCGGGGGGTTCTAATTCTAATCGGAATTCGACCACAAACTGGGTGTCAGAGTGTAAGATTTTGTGAGCTTCAGCCAGAAGAAAGCTGTTCTCCAAAATTTTTGAAGACCTACGTATGGCTCTATGGTCCAAGCGTGATTCTCACTTGCCCTCTTTGAGGCCGCGACATTCCTGTGCCCAAAGCTTTGAATCCAAATAGCTTCCAAAGAAGAACTCGGCCCATGGATGCCTCCATTGCCTTGCGGCAACTGCAAGATCCTTGCCTGAGAGGAACAGATCATTGATCATTTATTAATCATTTGCTATTTGGATACTAAGCAAACTTCACGTAGATATATCATACTCTTGTGTCACATGGACATTTTGGGGCCTGTGCTGAGAATGACTCAATAAGGAGAAGATCCAGAATGGCATGAGCGCGAAAAGCTACAGCCAACAGGATGCCGAAACCTCTTCTGATCGCACATTGCAAAGCCAGTTTTTGCAGTTCTGTAGATTAGGATTCAGGGTGGGCACAACCCAGTCACGGACTGCATGTTTTTTCTCAAAAAATTCTTCTGTATTGGGGCCTAAATGCTGCACCATAAGACTCTTCAAGATTCTTTGGTTCCGCTCATTCCATTTGTCGTGGGCAAGGAAAACAAGAAGGTCCATCTCGAGGAACTCGCATTGCGGGATCTTCGCTGCTGGGATTTCAATTGGACATAATCAGACTATTTGATGATTCTAAAGCCAGAGATTCTTGAATTGTCAGGCACAATGTGTATTAATCATTATGTCACCCATCCATTTTTGGGGTGTTGTGCTTGTGAAACCCCGAGCAATAGGTGCTGATCTCAGCCATATGTTGGGAAGGCCGGACGTGAAAGCTGCTTTTCTTTGCCTTGCTGCTGTGCTGATTTTGGGAGTGCAGGTCGAGTCGATCAGTGGAATGGAAAGCCAATGCCACTAGAAGTGTCGATGATGTGTTGCTTGACAGCAGCTCTGGATATTTCTGGGAATTTCTCGTGCATGACTGTGTTGTGGTGCTTCAAGCTGTGTCTTTGATGGTGTGTTCATACAGTCGAACAAGGCAACAAGGAAGCCAACAGTTCTATTGCAGTGAATTGACAAATCCCAATGTGGGAATTTCGAAGATAAAAAAAACTCCAGCAGGTTTGGAAGCCAACCTGTCCAAGCTGTATGTCGACCACATGGAATGGCCAAGCTCATGCGACAGGACCATGGGTGCAGCTGGTTCACCGTGTGCCGGAAACGAGTGAGATAGATGGATAGACAGATGGATAATTAGATAGATTACTGTATTAGATGGATTGATTGGGAGTACAAAAACAAATAGAATCATGCAGATTTCACAGGTGATCGCTGGGCGATAAGTGATATATTGAATATATCCACATATATACATAGATTTAAAAGCAGATGAAAGCCAAAATGATAAATTGATGATAAATCGATGATAGATAGATGCCACATACTGTAGATGGCAAATAGATGATAGATGGATGACACATAGATGGTAAATACTGTAGATGATAGATAGCTGATAGATCAATAGATCACAGATAGATAGATGATAGATAAATAGGTGACATCTGAATAGATGAGAACTACAGTACAGTAGATCCCAAATCAATAATCTGGAATTTCGACAAATATTGAAGAACGACTATACATATTTAAGACATAATAGATGTTATGTATGCATCATTCGTCATTAGTTTAGTCGTCTAGCCCATTGCCTGTCCCACAGCGAAGTTACACCTAAGAAATGTTCACAGCGGCACGACGTATTTGCCCACCACTCTCTTACATATGCCTGCCCGCGTAAATGCTCATTTTAAATGTATGAATAGATATGTACGAATCAATAGATAACTGTACGTTGTCACCTGTGGAAAAGAAGAACTAACTCCCCCGGCATTTTTTATTTCCCAAATCTTTGTCGTTTCAAACAGCCACAACTCCCCGGCTGGACAGGGATCCGCCTTGGCACTGGAACCTCACTTGGAGGTTGATGAGGACAGTCAAGGTGGAGACGACGACCATTCCTCGATTCCTGCTTCTCCGACGACCTCGGCATCCTTGAACTCACCAACTTCACCCACAAGTGTTTCCATGACATCCGATGCTCGATTCCATATATCACATGACAACCAAACCGTTTCTGTGACTCGTCTTCCGTCGCACGGGGAGCATTGTGTTTTGACGATTTGAGGCCAAGTTCGCAGTGCGGAAGGGCAAAACGAAGCAGCTACGAGAAGGATGGGCTCTCGACCTCTTGGGTTTGTCGTTGGGTAATGAGTTTGATTTGTGCAAAGTGCGCGAGGAGTAAGCTTTGATGCTGTTGCAGAGGACGTGTGGTGAGATCAGCACAGGGGTTCCAAACTATTTCTATATATCAAAAAAAAAAAAGAGTGAAAATTGATTGTTTTGAACCTCTCAGCCTCTAAAACTTTTGCTGTTGTGCTGTAGGATGGCGGGCCAGGTGCAGTCCGCTTGTTTTCTAGTGATAGTCTTCAATGGTCAAATCAGGTGTTAATAGGTGGCCAGTTCTATTCCACCAGCTTTTTGAAGCCCTGTTGTCGCAGGCATAAGCTCCACGGAGTCCAATGCGCTGATGAGGTCGGCCATGCCCGGTGCCTTAGAAACATGAACCAACATATGCGATACATGGGGCTGTTAGCCCTGGGTGTTGGTGTTCTCTGGTTGAAGATGATTGAGGGCAAGTCACCTTTCTGAATGGTGCCATACTCACATCCGAGGGGCAGGAAAAGCGTGGCATCAGGCCTGTGCAGGGTTTCAATTTTTGAAAAAGCTCTGCCAGAGAAGAGTCAAATCTCAATGGCCTTTGGATCACTGCGTAAGACTCTCAATGAAAACGGTTAAGATAACAGATAACTTAACGATGTTCTCGTGCTGTTTCCAAGATGTGCAGGTGAAAGCACAGGAAGTCAGAGAGGCCGGCCTCAAAGCAGTTATTGAGCGGCTCGCACAGAGTCGCAGATGCTGAATTATCATGAAAAATCCTTGGCCTGACTTCTAAGTTAGATGTCTCTAGGGTATTTGACAGCCAGATGGCTCTCTGATGCTTTCTGTCCAATTTTGGACAGAGAAAGAGATGGGAAGAAATCAAACCGGAAAGGGGTGGAAACAGTTTGCGCCTGGTCAGGGCGAAGCTATACCTTGAAAGACCCTTGGCAGCCGGGCCTGAAGAAGTGACTTAAAGGGTCACTGCTCAGAAACCGTGGAACCAATCGGCCTGTTTGGCATTTGTACCAGATAAGACCTAGAAATGCAATTTGTGGAAATTTGTTGCCTAAGTATGCCTCCTTTCATGTGGCATACTGAGATTCAGTGATTCAATTACTTTGGGTCGTCCCCGCAAGGAAATGATGAACACGGAAGCGGTCTTACGAACGCGTTTGGTGGATGCCTTTAATCGTCAGGGCCTTGAAGTGGGCTGCACAGTTCACCAACATTTGCCGTAGATCTTCACTGATACCAAGGTCTTGCAGATTCTAAGGAGCTTCATCGTGACATGTTACCTCAAGCCTTGGGCTTGGCAGGCTGGGCTGTAACAAAAGATACTCAACTGCAGTTGAACGGGTGAAGTCTTTAACTCCGCATTGATGCGGAGTTTGAGGCCAACTCTGATGATTTGCGAAGCAAAAGTCGCCCCCCCCACCCCACCCCTTTCCAAACTCACCTTTGGATTGATTTTGCATCCCGAACAGAAGCTAAACACGGTGTTAGAGGTACAAAGCATACGTCAATGATGCAATTTTGCACTCTTTGAATCATACCAGCATTGACCCCGGATACCATTTTTGATTTCAAATCACATCTACAGCAGATCAAGACCGCAACTTCATGTTTCAGTCTTCTTCGTTCGAAAACACTCGCCACCTTAGTAACCAAAACAAAACCACACAAACCTATATAAAACATCCTACAACAGCACCCAGCCAACACAGCACTCAACGATCCAACCGCGATACCAAGCACCATCCTTACAGCCACCAAAACAGAACCCAAAACAATTCCCACCCAACACTGCACCACCCAAAGATCCAACCGTGGCAGCAGGCACCTCCCTTATCAGAAGTCAGAACCCCTAAAACCCTCGCTATAAGGGTCAAGAGCCTGCATTCTAGAGCAAAATTACCCCCAGCTAAAGCTGTTTTTTTAGTATGCCATCCGGAATACACCTCAGCAGCTTCGGTGCAGTTGTCAAGCCCCTCATCCTCCCGTCCAAAGTTGAATCTGACGAATTTCCTGAGGAAATTCGGAAGCTCATTGACGAGACCTTCAACAGCCTTTTCCCGTTCCTTCGTCCAAACGGTTTGAGTTTGAGATAAGACTCTTCCCCAAGATTATAGTGGACGCTCATTCCCATAGGTTGCAAACAGGGCAGTCACAGTTGCAGATAGTGTCAGATGTGGGCCATGATCGGTCATGTGTCAGATTACAGATGGGCTCAGGTACAACACAATGAATCAGAATGAATTCATGCAATTTTTCGCCAAATTCCGGCAGCTTGAGAAAGAGCGAGCCAAAGAGCTTTGGCATGCAGTGGAGTGGTGTAAGGTCATGGTAAGGCTGGTCTGATTCAATTTTGAAGACGTACCTTTATGGACAAATTCAAAATGAACTTGATGGGCGAGACATTGCTAAACCTGTCCAAATATTTGGCCAAACACACATAGCATACAGACTTGAACATTTGGTTTGGAATTTGGAGCTGGGACTTTGCCTTATCTACGCATTCCTTTCTGTCAAGCGGGCAAGGATGCCTTTATCGCCTTTGATGCTGACCGCAGTGGCACCATCGATTTCTCTGAACTTAGCTCCCTCTTCGAGTCGCAGGCACTTGGATAAAGGACGCTGAGTTTGGATGGATTCTGACTGTGATTGAGATCTACCATCCGCCAAAGGGGATGAAACACAGATCATTGGGGGGATTTTACTTTCTTGTGGACCTTGTGATTTTTTTCACTCAGAACATTGTGTTTTTTTCCCAGCTAATCGACCTGTTAGGGCATTTTTCCGTTGCAGCATGTCATCTATGAGCTCGCCATGGAGTGGAACTTAGAAGGTCAGTTGGAACCGGTGCCTCATGTCACACCATGCTGAGGACATGCTGTTCATGCAATAGTCGAAACTGAACTCTACAGCTCTCTAAGGAAGCTTGTGATGGTAGCCTGGCAGACGGCTTGGATTTCAATGCATTTCAGCGAGCGCACATCTCAGGGCGGCAAACGAAAACTCAACTGACAAGTGCCCCTTTTTTGGTAGAGGCCCTCGTGAAGTTGTGTGACTAAGGTCCTAGAGATTCTAAGAGAAAGAGAAGGCTTCACCTGTCAGGCTGACCTGATGTTGTTTGATTCAGCCTCACAAAAAAGGGCTGTAGGAAAGCCATGCAGTGAAAGTGGGCCCGGTTTTGTCAGTGTCATTGAAATCCTTTTAGCTGCAGGAGCGAACGTATTTCGAAGATGTCTTCGACAAATGCGATAGTGATGGCAGTGGATTCTTGGCTTATTGTGAGGTCAAGTCTCTTTTTATGACATCTCCTGCGGGGGAACACTCCCGAACACACTTAGGGCTTCATGGCATGAAGGCAGTGTGATTCAGTATGCATCGTGACGTTGGGGAGGCTCTTTGGATGCCTTGGAGATTGGGCGGGTGTTGGTGACCCTTGGCTATTCACGGGAGATGAAGTTTGAGGAGATCTTGGCCGAGGCAGCCATTAGGACATACACCACGAAATTGCATGACGTGTGCGGTATGGTGTTGAAAACTTGCAGGTTGATGTCCGGCAAAAGAATCAGCTGACCAAACAAGATTTCTTGGTCTCTCGGCAGAGGACTTGAAAAAGGAACAAAAAGAAAGGTAAAGTGGTTGGTTTGGTTGAAATATGGAGGCTTTCCACATGCAATGCTTTGCCAAGCCTTCACAATTTCTGCCACCAAAGGATTCAAAGGCCATTCCTTCTGACTGTCTCAGGTCTTTATGCGAAAGATCCGCGAGCGAGACACGGAACACATACGGAACTATTTCAGGTGCAAAACAAAACAGCTTTGCCAATCTTTGCCACTAGCTAGCTTTTTCCAGATGGTTCGCACTGGTGAAAGGTCCGAAGCCTTTTCGTGACCTTTGTAATTGATACATGGAACGATGCTTTTTCCCCAAACAGTTTACTGTTGGGGTTCTTAATGCAACTTTAGATCTGGCCGCCTTGGTGTTGGCTGGTGTGGTCGGNGATCAAAATCATAGGCTTCAATCTAAATTTGCTTACTGTAAACTGTTTGGGGTCTACGCTGGTGTAATTTTTATATCTTTTGTTGTAACCGTTGGTACTCCTGGCAGCTGGGGGGCCTCAATGACTCATTGACTTTCGAATCCCTGCAAGGGAGTGCGATACTGATGATGAACCTGGACTTGATGCTCGCGAGATTGCCACGTTGGTTGAATCTTTGGGATATCTACCGGACATGAGCTGCAGCATTGCGGCAGTTGGTGGAGATGCAATGACAAAAAAGCTGACTGTACAATGAGATTACAATGACCAAACCAAACCGAAACAGCTGCAGTTTCGGAAGTGTTGCGTTGACATCTCAGGTATCCTTGAAACTTTGAACCAACTGGACATTGACAATCCAGAGAAGGAGAGATGTGCTAGATCCTATGCATGTGCAACACGCCATCATCTATAGATTTGTTGACGTTTCAGATGCATCGGGCCAATGCCAGCTTTCAGGATTTGGACTTTGAGGAGGTTTGGCGATTCCTGGATATTTTTCGACGGCAGTCAGGTCATTGTGGACAGTGGACAGTTGGTCATCTTGCAACACAGGAACTCATCAGAATTTCTATGAGATTCTGGTCAGGGTGTCGGCATGCCAGGATTACAGGGCCTTTTGTTCTATTGTTTTGAAATTAAAAGTGAGTTTAAGGGAGTTTATGATATACTATAGCTCTGCAAAACGGTATTTCTGCTGACTTCATTTGCAGCATGCTTCATGATGCTCAATGTGTGAGCAGGCCTCACATTGGCTGCGGTGGCGGAAGCCAAAGGCATGTTCAAACAGCCTCTCGACGATGAGCACAGTGACATTTTTCTTTGAATCTAAATGATCATGGATCATTAGCAGCTTGGAAGGTAATGCGGTTTTCACCATTTGCCTTGCTGTTCTGCCATGTCACCAAAGATCCAGCAATTGCAAGCTTGAATGTTGTGTGGCTCTTGGCTCGATATTGCACGTACAGACAGTAATTGAATATCACCCGCACCAAGAAAACTACCGCGAAATTGCCTGAAATGGTCATTTTCAGCATATGCACAGTGATTCGTTCTATTCGTTCTTTAGGACAATCCTTGAATCAGAATCGCAACCGAAAGTGGTTGGAATGGTGCGCGGTGACCTGACAGCCTGGTTGAAAGAGGTGCAGCTTGAGCATCACAATGAGCTCTGCCAGCTCCTTGAAGATTTGGGCGTGGAGTCTTTGGAGGACTTTTCCCCCGTGCAGTGGTTTGTTAAAAACTTGTTTAAATATTTTAAATGGCAGGCCCAGGAGGTGTTTGACTATAGAAAGCCTAGGCACCAGTCAGTGTGATCACTATCTATCACCCAGAGATGGTGACCTTCTCTTGAATCTTTGCTTTGCATTGCGAGGACTTGAAATCTGTGAGGGAGGATGACCTGGAGACCTTGAAGGTCATTCCTCGACGTCGTTTTTTGGAGAAGCAACAGCTGCTGAAAGAAGTTGCAGTGCCTTCTGCGGGTCAAGGGCCCGTGCCTACTCAGACCACTGAGACATGTGAATGTGATAATGACACCTGGCATACAATCCCATTGGTTTCGCCACAAGAGACTCCGTCAAGCAGCTTTGAATGGCACATGGTAGGGGAGGAAGATGCGAAAGACATGGTTGAGACGGATGATTCGCGACAACAAAAGGAGCCACAGCTAAGGGCTAAGAAAGCACAGATGTTGGAGGTCCCGCACTTCACCTTTGATGAGGGAAAAGCTTTGTTCAAAGGACATCAGAAGATGTCAGCTCGTCCAGTCTTTGACAAACTGCGGCCTGAAGAGGACTGGAAGTTCTTGACAATGCAGTTTCCAGGCCAGATTTGCTTGAAAGACCTGATCGGGCGCTACAAGGATGGATTTCTTCATGATGATGGCAGGATGTACTACTATGTATCCTCAAGCAGCTTGGATGTTTCCAGCTTTACTTTTGCTGTTTTTTGCACGCCTGGTAACTGAAGCTCTAGCAACATGAAAACAGACTGTAGTTTGAGTCAGTATATTTGTGCACAGTAGCAGTTTCGTAAGATTGTTTAGTAGATAAAGATATGGCAAAGATGGCAAGTCTGTTTTTGCTTGTTTGATTGTGCAGTTGTGTGCATGTGTGCATGTTGCCTTTTTTTGGGTTGGGGGATGGGGGTAGGGATCCTGCCCCGCTTCGGCTTGCTTTGACTTGCTCTGCCTCACTGCCACTTCCCTCTCTTGAGGTAAGTCTCCAGAGTTTCCTCAAGGGCCTACAGCATGGCTGGTCAGTCCCCCTGGTGGTGGTGGCCCAAAGGAGATTGATGACCGGCTCGGCTTTGCCACGTCTTTGAAGCTGGATGAGCCAACAGGGGAGGTACCCTTTCCAGTATTTCGTTTGAGAGCTCGTGTGAAGCAATTGTTCTCATCAATCATTGCATCAATGGATGCCAGCTCAATCCACGTCACTCTGGTCAAAGATTTCGAAGATTGCGGCAAAGTGATTCGTGATGATGGGGCCGGTGAGGTTGATCCAGATATTCTTGCTGAATTGGCGATGGCCTCCAAGACATCGCAAGAAGATATTGGCCCTTCCCGTTCAGTGGTGCAATCTGCTCAAATCCGTTGCGCAGGTTTGAAAGGCATGCTGCTAGGCTCAAAGCACCTGCAAGGTACAAGGAAAGTGGAGGTCCCCCGCAGCATGCTGAAGTTTGGAGAGTCATTCGAAGGCGAGCATCTCCATGTGCTAAACTTCAGCAGGATTCGACCTACATTCCTTGGATCACACTTGGCTCTTCTACTGGAAGCATGTGGCTGTGACACAAGCATCCTCATTCAAGAACACGTGGCGTATTTGAAAAAGGTTGGCAACTACAATGTATCCAGGGAAGATGCTTTCGACCAGCTGCGTTTTGCACAGCGCGCTGCAGATGATGCAGATGATGAGAAGGAGGCCAAATTCAGAGGTGGCATGCGCTACCTAGGGACTTTCCTCCGCATGCTACAGGCGGGCTTCAGCCCGCAACAGCATCCACTTCTGGAACAGGTTCTTCGGCAGAAGGCGAAGGCCTTGCTGGCTGCACAACGTTCCGTGCACATCAGGGATGTGTGGTCCGCTCGTGGCCATCCAGAGCCCGGCAAGCGCGAAGAGCTGCAGCTTCACGACAACGAGATCTTCCTGATGGTGCCTTGCGATGGAGAGGAGAGAAGCGGTTTTATGTTTTTTGTTTTCCAGATTTTGTACTATACTATACATGCATAGTTTGCCTTGCGCGATTCCAATTCCTGATGGGCTGACAGAGTTACCGCGTCATTTGCTTCAAATAGAGAACCCCGTTTCAATGTAGATATTGTTGATGTGAGTTTCCAGCGGTCCATGGAGCAAACCCTTTTCTCCTTGTGGTTGAAGCGATCTACGAATAGGGACAGCTGTAAAAAAATTGTTTCGTGGAAGACAGTGGTGCGTTGGTGTTTTGGGATTGTGTGCATCTGGAAATCCAAAAAAAGGGCGCTCTTGGTGATTCGCGATTTATATGAGTTCCAGGTTCAACCTGCAGACATTGATATTCTAGAAGGTAGGGAGTATGTAGCCATAGTGTGGTCAAATACAGCCCCTTGTACATGGTAGACCCAAACTCACATCATAATAGGTGCTCGGACATGCAGGTCAGTCCAGCATAGGCTCGTGGCTAGTGCTTCTACGCTACCTTTTGATGAGGAAATCATTCAGGGCAATGTCCTACATCATGATGATTCGCAGGTCATCTATTTTTGGACTTTTGTTTTTTCTTCCGATAGCTTCAATTTTCCTGGCGAATAAACGAGGTTTCTCCACTCCACACCTGTCACTTCCACCTGATTTACTGCACAATATGTAGGCCCGACTCAACTACAAGTTTGTTGTATGGGTATCACATGCATTGACCTGCAAGTACCACCAGAACCCCTTAGCAATTGATGCAGGAGACCGGTTGGAAAGCCTTGGAAGGCAAGGTCATCGTCCACTACTTGTCGGACAGAGATCCTTCTGCATTGAGGTTGGCAGTGGCAAAGGACTCCACAGAGTTGAGGGCAAAATGTGCTCCAGGTGTCCTGTATTTCTCCAAACAGGGTACACCACTTCAGGCCAACTTGGGTTGGGATTTCGATGGCGACTACTTTCACATCATTGCGCACAAGAAACTGGTGGAGTCATTCAAGGTTTGCACTTCGCCCCCACCAGAGCCTACATTTCAGGAGGCCGTCCATGAGCATGTGCCGGTCGACACGCTGGTCGATGTGCACACACATTTTCTGACCAAATTTTCGGATGAGATCGGCCTTTATCATTGGAAATGGCAAATGCATGCAGGAGCTGGTGCTGGCTCACCTCCAGCTCGGCAGGCAGCAGCTGCGTACAGCAAGTATTTGGACGTGGAAAAGGGCAAGCCATGCCCTTTGCACACTGAAAGGATTGCTTCCCAGCAGAAATGGGATTTCATGAAAGGAGGTGATCCTCAAAAATGTTCGCCAACAGCTGCAGGAGAGTGTTTCCGTGAAGCTGCAAAAGCTCACAAGGAGTTTGTTGCAGCTAGGGAAGGAATCAAAGGAATGGACTTGGACCCTGATTTGCACAAGGCATGGGCAGAGTTGAAGCAGAAGTTGGGGAGAGAGACGTGTCAGAAGTTGAAGAGTTTCGCAGCAATTGCGAGGGGCCAACTTATCCAAGACATCAAGGACCGATGTGCAAAGGCAGAAAACCAGATGCACACCAAGCATCCCTTTGCAAGTTGTGCTGATGACAATGACGATGCCGACCAGTCTCTTGCACAGTTGCGGTCAAAAACGCTACAGCAAGTGGAACAAGCGATGGGCAAAGGAGTGTCATTGTCGGAAGTTGCTTTGGCCGCATGGCATTTGAAGTATGTAGACCAAGGTGTTCACTTGCGAGCCAATGATCCAGATCCAACTTTCCCCTGGACTTTGTTTGCAGAGGAGTTGTTGGGGCAAAAGGAGCGGCAACAGCCGTGCTTGAGGCGGGAGCTTCATCGATGCCACCTACTCTTGAGGAAGTTGCAGAGGGGTGCCAAGCAGGCAATGAAAGATGAGGCTGGGGCAGAGAAGCTGAAGGAATTAGCTGCAGAGATTGCAGGGATACCAGGCCAAATGAAGTGTCCTCATTGCTCAAGTGCCATCGCGGATCTTTTAGCCCAGCTGCATCTTGAGGCCTCGCCTTCCGAAATTGCTGAGGCGATGGGCGCAATTTCCGGTGCAGGGAAGCTGGTGAAAGTGGACTGTGAGGAGCTCCGTTTTGCCAAATCATGGGTGAGCGACACAATAGAGCATGGCCCGCAATCTGGAACGAAGCTGGCCGATTTGGTGGAGAAACTCGAGAAGGGCGATGAAAAGGTTGAGAACTTGGAGTTGACAGCTGTGCGGTTCCATGGGCATCTTTACGTGGTGGAGGGCAATCGAAGGCTTTGGTGTATCAAAGAAATGCAGAAAAATCTTGGAAGGCGCAGTGGAAAAGTCATGGCATCGGTGCGCCTGACTGACTTATACCTGGGCTTCATTCGCCGCCAAGATCATCGAGAACCAGCTTTGCCATACTTCCTGGAGAGGTTCCACGGTGGAGGTCTATCAATCACAGTCATGGATTCAAATAGCTCTGCGCCTGCAAGCCCATTGCCGGAGGACGGCCCCAGCTGCCCGATTCATGGTGTGAAGATGCAACAAAAACGCAACAGAACAACTGGCGAGCCATTCTGGGGATGCCCGAATTGGAGTAGCAAGGGGTGCAAGGAGACAAGAAACATTTCGCAAAGCAAGGTTGGCCCGGGACTTGTCGATTCAAATTGCCCTGCGCCTGCATCACCATCAGAAAGCCCCAGCTGCCCGATTCATGATGTGAAGATGGAAAGACAAGTGCAAAGAAGCACTGGCAAGCCATTCTGGGGATGCCCGAATTGGAAGAAGGACGGTTGCAAGGAAACCAGGAATATCCCCACTCCGGCATGAATAGCAGCAGTGGTTTCACACGCTGACAGTAGGATAGATTTAGTCGGAGCATCACAGGCTCTTCCGATACACGTCAATGCGACTGGCTCTACAGTAGAAAAAGCTAGGCGACTGGTGCGAAGCTTTGTGGTGGGAATGCTGTGCAACACGACGCCATGTCATGGAGCAAGAGACGCAAATCAGATATGACTCGATACATGGACCATTTTAGATTGATGATACCTACCATGCATGAATTTTGGAGTGCTGGATGGATTTTGTGCGGTCATTCTGAGGTTCACCAATGATGTCGCGGTAAGTGTGGACATGATGTTTCAAATGGTGCGCTGCATGGGTTTTGACCTGCATTATCATGAAGTTCGGAAGCTGATGTACTTGGTCGAGGCAGGGTTGCATCAACATGCATCAAGGTGTTTCATTCAAAACATCTATTTCGATCGTTCCAACAAGAATAATAACTTGCAAGAAGCAGTGGATAACATTGTCACCAAACAGCAGCAGCCATTGCATCTCAGGGCAATGCTTCGGGCGTCATGAATGCCACTTGGTTGCAACCACATTTCAAGATCCCATCCCTGTGAGGTTTGTGAAAATGCCGGCCATGTCAGGAACAAGAATTTGTCCGTGCCGTCGGGCACTTGAAAGACACTGAACTCCGTCAAATGTGGAAGGCAGTTGAGGGATGTTGAAGGGCAATTCCATAGAACATATCACGGGTCAGACAAGAAGTAGACAAATCAGATGCTGACGTGTTCCTAGGCCAAACTATGTGAGCATCTGAACATATCAAATACACCGTGTGGGTCCTGCAATTTTATCTCTAGCAGTGTCTTCAGATCCCAACTTTCACCCGAACACCCCAAAGCCTACTGTTTTCTGCCGATGGTTTTTGGAATGTAGATTGTTGCGTCCCCTTTTTGTCTCTCTTTGGTATTGGTGCCACACGCAAGTTTATGAGCTTTTTTGTGTGAATGCTGGCATTCAAGGTGTTAATGCGAGGTGTAGCAGTAGCACGTTGAATCATTGCTTGTTCGTTTCATGCTCTATCCTTGACTACTATAATAGTGGCATGTTAGATTAGTACACCAGGTGGTAACCATGGAAACAATTGTGGTAACAATGGAAAATTTTGGTGGTAACACTGGAAAAAAAATACAACCACGGAAAAGCATACGCGGCAACTTGTATTTGCTACATAAAACGTACAAAAAAAACATAAAAAGCATACGCGGCAACTTGTATTTGCTACATAAAACGTACAAAAAAAAACATAAAAAGCATACGCGGCTGATTCCTGTCCATTTGCTGTACTTGGTGTACTTGCACCATTCCATTCTTTCCCCGTCCTTTGGAGCTTCATTGGCCGTTTGAATCTACACGTTTGATGTCCTCGACATTTTCGTGGCTCCGCCCGTGTCGTGTCCTCACAAATGGTCAAAAACCGATCATTTCCTAATGAAATTTAAACAAATTTTATCAGCGCCGAGACCGGCTTCATTTTGCGATTTTTGGTTTCCCTGCGATTATATCGTTTTTTTTTCACCTTTTTTTCTTTGTGGGAGATATTTGGATATCTGGCAGCTTCCTGGCAGCTTCGTTTTCTCCTTTTTTGTTTTTTCGGGGATTCCTGTCCATTTGCTGTACTTGGTGTACTTGTACCATTCCATTCTTTCCCCGTCCTTTGGAGCTTCATTAGCCGTTTGAATCTACACGTTTGATGTCTTCTACATTTTCGTGGCTCCGCCCGTGTGGTGTTCCCCACAAATGGCCAAAAAACAATTCATTTCCGACACCGGCTCCGTTTTGCGACTTTTGGCATCCTTGGGATTATATCTGAAATTTAAACCAATTTTATGTGCGTCGAGACCGGCTCCATTTTGCAATTTTTGGCCTCCCTGGGAGTATATCGTTTCTTCACTTTTTCCTTCCTAGGGGATATCTGGATATCTGGCAGCTTCGTTTTCTCCATTTTTTGTTTCCTCGGGGATTCCTGGGGGCCTCATTTTGTTCGTGGGATACCTGGTAGCTCCGTTTTCTTCATTTTTTCTTCTTCGGCGATGTTTGGCTTCGTTTTGTTCATGGGATGCCTGGGAGCTCCTGTTTTGTGCACATTTTCTTCTTCGGGGATACCTGGCATCTTGTTTTTAGTATTCGGAGGTTGCCTGGCGCATTAAGTCACCAAGTACACCAAATCCAGACAGCAAGGATACCAAATGCAGCTGCCAAGCACACCACAGCTACGAAACATCAAGTACACGAAGTACCTGGCAACCTCGGAATTTGTAGTTGACGAGGATATCTCGGAGGATACCAGGCAACTTGTATTTAGTATTTGGAGGTTGCCTGGCAACTTTTATTTAGTCACCAAGGACACCAAACCCAGCCACTAAGTATACGGCAACGAAGTATATCAAATTCAACCACCAAAGTATACCAAACCCTAGTACACCAAGTACACCAAGTACCCCCAGTACACCAAATCCAGCCAGCAAGTATGCCAAATCTAGCCACCAAGTACACCAAATTTAGCAACCAAAGCACGCCAAAGTACACCCACCAAGTACACCCACCAAGTACACACACACACACCAAGTACACTGTACACACACACACACACCAAGTATACCCACCGGGTACACCAAATCCCCAGCCAGCAAGTATATACTAAATCTAGCCACTAAGATGATACCTGGCAACCGCGGAATTTAGTATTCGGAGGACCTGGCAAACACGGAATTTAGGAAATTAGTATTCAAACAAAGGTCAGGGGGAATTCCTCCGAAAATGCAGTCTTTAACTTTGTAACTTTGCATCGTGTGACGACTTTCCACAAAAAGGCCCACCAGAATGACTCGGAGTCTTGGGCCAAGTTAACCATTTTAACCAATAGTGCCCAAAAATGCACCCTGAGGGCTGAAAACCCTAGGGCCCCCCCATTCAAAACAAAACACACGTCTCGGAAAGTCAAATTTCCATAACTCTGCAAAGCTGGGATCGGCTCGTGCCAAAAAATATTTCTTTGGGGGAAAAGGTGTCCCAA
This sequence comes from Breviolum minutum Mf 1.05b.01, assembly GCA_000507305.1. Classification (NCBI taxonomy): domain Eukaryota; class Dinophyceae; order Suessiales; family Symbiodiniaceae; genus Breviolum; species Breviolum minutum. The sequence continues at coordinate 45,089 of DF241969.1, read as the reverse complement.
CAACTCATTTTTTTTAACCAATCCGGCCCTGCAGTCATGATGGAGTGCCATTTTTGGGACAGCCTCATCCCAAAACAAGTTTGTTAGTGTTACCCCTGCAAACTGGGAAGTGCATTCTGGGCCAGGCCTCTCTTGCCAAACCAGGACCAATACAAACACACCAGAGAAATCCGAGGTTTAAAAAAAAACGGGGTTGAAAACGAATTCAATTTCTTATGGTGACTTCAGCGGAAACTCGAGGCCCAAACCCTAGGAATTATACCTCAACGCTGTGTTCCAACAGCTTGGTATTTTGACGGAATGGCTATATGACAGGTGAAAAGATCACATTTCCCAATTTTTTGGACTTCGGACTTCAGACTCCAGTGATTCAGTTCAGGGCTGTCATCCCAAGTACTAATATAAATAACACAAGGTTGTCCACCCCACTCCAATGCCAAGCCGCGCATCAAAAATACAGGACATAACGCTATAATTTATAATCTAGAGAATTCCGACGATCTCTTTTTGGGACAAGGTCCTCCCAAGAATGACCCCCAAAGTATATACCAAGTATACCAAATGAAGCCCCAAGTATACCAAGTATACCCAAAAGGAACGGAGTATACCAAGCATCCCCGGAGGCTTCAAAACAGAGCCAAAACGAAGTATATACCAAGTGTGGCAAATGAAGCCCCCAAAGGAACGAAGTATACCAAGCATCCCCCAACGAAGCCCCAAAAAGAACAAACTACAAGAAGTATCCCCAAAAGGAACGAAGTGTACCAACAATCCCTGGAGGCTCCAAAACAAAGCCAAAACGAAGTATACCAAGTATGCCAGATGAAGCCCCAAAAGGAACGAAGTACACCAAGGATACCGCAATGAAGCCCTTCACTTCCATAGCCAAATTTGGCTGGATTTGGTCAACTTGCTTAGCTAGATTTGGTGTAGTGTACTTTGCGGCTGGGATTGCGTCTACTTTGATGGATTTGGTAATACTTTCGTAGCTGGATTGGTAATGCTTTCGTAGCTGGGTTGGTATACTTTCGTAGCTGGATTTGGTGTACTTGGTGGCTAGATTTGGTGTACTTGGTGGTGGGTGTACTGGGTGGGTGCACTTGGTGGGCGTACTTTGTGGGTGTACTTGGGTGGGTGTACTGGCGTGCTTTGGTTGCTAAATTTGGTGTACTTGGTGGCTAGATTTGTTTTAATTGCTGGCTGGATTTTGTGTACTGGGGATACTTGGTGCACTTCCTCCGAGCGCTAAATTCTCAGTATCCACGGACAAGAAATTCCGTGCTTGCCAGGTACTTTCTCAACTTGCTGTTGCGCTTGGCGGCTGCATTTGGTTTCCTGGCATACTACTTTCACGTCCCCAGGTATCCGCCGAGGTATCCTCCGAATATTTAATTCCGTGGTTACCAGGTTTCCTCCGAGAACTCTCCCAGTACTCAATACAAGTTGCCAAGTATCCTCCGAGTATTAAATACAAGTTGCCAAACATCCTCCGAGTACTAAATTCCCTAAGTCCTCCAGAGTATATACTTGCTGGCTAGGGATTTGGTGTACTTGGTGTGTATACTTGGTGGGTGTACTTGGTGTGTGTTCTTGGTGTGTACTTCGTGCGTGTAGGTGGGTGCACTTGGTGGGTGTACTTTGGCGTGCTTCGGTTGCTAAATTTGGTGTACTTGTGGGCTAGATTTGGCATACTTGCTGCCTGATTTGGTGTACTTAGGGTACTTGGTGTATTTGGTGGCCCGGGTTTGGTATACTTCAGAGTTGGCATCGCCGAAGAAGAAATAATGAAGAAAACGGAGCTACCAGGTATCCCACGAACAAAATAGATTTCCCAGGAATCCCCAAGGAAACCAATAATGAAGAAAACGAAGCTGCCAAATATCCAGATATCCCTTAGGAAGGAAAAAAGTGAAGAAAGCGATATAATCCCAGGGAGGCCAAAAATTGCAAAATGGAGCCGGTCTTGACGCTGATAAAATTTGTTTAAATTTCATTAGGAAACGGACCGTTTTTGGCAACTTGTGGGGGGGGACCCCACGGGCAGAGCCCCGAAGATGCAAAGGACACCGCCCGTGTAGCTTCAAACGACCAATGAAGTTCCAAAGAACGGGGAAAGCAAACGAGCTGCTAGGTATATATGCTTTTTAGCCACAAATACAAGTTGCCGCGTATGCTTTTTCTGAGTTGCCGCGTATGCTTTTTAGTACCAAATACAATTTGCCGCATATGCTTTTCAGGGTTGCCGCGTATGCTTTTTAGTAGCAAATACAAGTTGCCGCGTATGCTTTTTAGTAGCAAATACAAGTTGCCGCGTATGCTTTTCAGGGTTGCCGCGTATGCTTTTTAGCCACAAATACAAGTTGCCGCGTATGCTTTTCCGAGCTGTCGCGTATGCTTTTTAGTAGCAAATACAAGTTGCCGCGTATGCTTTTCAGGGTTGCCGCAGGGTTGCCGCGTATGCTTTTTAGTAGCAAATACAAGTTGCCGCGTATGCTTTTCCGTGGTTTTATTTTTTTCCGCTGTTACCACCAAATTTTTCCATGGTTACCATAATTTTTTTCCGTGGTTACCATAATTTTTTTTTCCGCGGTTACCACCTGGCCTCTTAGATTAGAGTGACCTGACTGGCTCAGTGATTAAATCCTTTTCTTCGAAAAGGACGATAAAGAGATTAAGAAAGGCAAAAAAGTATTCCCTCAGTCCCCAACACAACATATTGAACTTGTGCAGGTGGTACATGAAGAACCTCGGACCACTGCGGCGAAAGCGCTGAAGAAGCAGCATCTCGACATTGTCACGCATGGAGGAATGGAAAGTATTAAGAAAGGGGCTGAGGACATGTTTGAAACATGTGTTGACCTCCTTTATCCCTAAGGCCCAGTCCATTTGGGTAGAATGGAGGTCATTGCACCCATCGAATGCAACCACTGCAACTGCAACCAATCCCTCCAGGTTTGAAACCGAGATGTGTGGCAGTGACATGGAGAAGGTCTCGGAGGCCATGTCAACTTCAGTCATCAGGTGTGATTTTTGGTTTCAGCTGGAGCCAGTTGGCTCCCAGGTTGGCCTCATGGACTTCATCCCATGGGCTACGAACCTTCGAGATTCGCAACGAGAGCAAGTGCGAAATCAGCATGGATTCGGTAAGGACAAGGTTTTTTTTGACAATGTGTGTTGCATGTTCTCTTTGTGAGTTTTTTCAAAAATTTCCAGAAACGACTTGTTAGCAAAAACGTTTTTTTCGAGATTTCCGTCCGCAATTCAGGACGAAGTCGAGTCCTTCCGCAAGGATTTTCAGGAATATTCCCATGGCAGCACCATGCGGCCTTTGGACTTGAGGCTGCCGACTGTTTGAGAAGCACCGTGTGTGATGAAGCAGATGTAGTGATTGCATTGCCTTGCGGGGAGAATCTGGTTGTTGAAAGGCGGCTTCTCACGGAGAAGTTCCCTATGTTGGCGGACAAGAGTGCCATGAAGGACTGTTTTCCACCATTTGAGTCACTAGTGGATGCTGATTTGTGACATCTTGTTGTTACTTGTATCTGCATCTTCATGTATCTTCACTAAAATGCCTTAGGACAACCGAGCTAAGCTTAGCGACTTGGTTTGCAACGAACATTTGACAGGAGCTTTTGGGATTAATGGGTGGGCAGCCGTGGTTCTTGTTGCCCCAGAAGGGAGACAGATGTGTTGGTCATAGAACAAGGCTCGTTACTGATCATTACTGTAGATAGTAGATTCAATGAGAGCGACTGTAGAAGGGGATTGATTTAAGATGATTTGATTGGACACTAACTACATCTTCATTCATTGGTGAGAAAGCATCCTGTTCTGGTGTTTCAGCGCTGTTTGTTTCCTCATTAAGGTGAGGTGTTAGCGGACAAGGGCCCAGTGAAGCTTTTGGAACTTCTGGCATTGTCACGCATATGATCCTTGACTCCACTGAAGACTGGACAATTGCGCGAAATCGATTTCAATTTTCAAAAAAATGATTTTCAGTGCAATTGGATTGCTTGGAGAAATGATTGCTTGGAAGCGTTGTCTTCGGGTATTTCCTTTTGACAACCTGTCGAACCATCTCCCGCCATTTTTTCCAGTTTTCCTTATCAGACAGCTCTTCGATGCACATCCCAGAGTTGAGTGTTGACAGAGGCCATGACATTATTGAGTTGGACAAGCTGAAACGGGAGCGTGATGCTATCCAGACCTGTGGCAGCAACAAATCTCTCACATTGATGCAGATATCTACCAAGGTAGAGCGTGTTTGAATAGTTGAAGATGTACTGCATATCTTGTGTCATGTTGTGAATGCAAAAAAGCAAATGCCATCAAATGCCATCAAATGCGTAGATGTGTACAACACTATTCAAAACTACAACAAGTACAGAAGTTTAATCAAAGCGTATTTTTTGGACACGAAGTACATACGAGGTACATTTCTACCTATCACATCTATGTCATGTCGCCATGTGTTGATAACCTGTTTTCGCTTAGGATTACAGACTTCTCCGCTGCGGAGGTGGATGAATTCCGAGGCCTCTTCATGGAGCACTCCACTGAGGATGGCCTACCTGGAAGCTTTAAGAACCGTCCCTCGGAATCAAGGCAAAAGCGAACAGATATGAAAAGATGTGGTGATTCACAGTTAACTCAGTTAACTCCTACCACAAACGTACCACTAGTAGTATCACCTGCTAGTTAGCTCCCGCTCCCGCTCCCCCCTCCCAGACAAATTAAAAGACATGCGAGGAGTTGATCAAAATCTGTGTTCTGCATTCAGGTTCATGGTTGCTACCTTTTCAAGCAACAGCTTAGAAAGACACGTGGTATGGGGCACTTAGATGTACATAGCCGAGGCATCACCTTCCCAGAGCTCAAATCGTGACTTGGCGGGAAAAAAAACAACGGTTCATGTTCCTGGAACATAGGTGGTCAGATATTTGGGCACCCGTCGCGGAAACTCTACATGTCGAAGTGCATTGATTTGCGACGCTATGCACAAAAAGCAAAATGCACAACTCGCTGGAGCCTGCATTTGAGGTTGTTGCAAAATGTCATACCACTTGGCGATGGCAACATTCAGGTGTGTTTTTGCGCACCGTTTCGTTGACACAAAAATTTCCTTAAGTGCGTTTGTAAGAAGGGGGAAGGGGAGACAAAGAGAATGCGAATGCTGCAAACAATCATACTGAGCATAGAGACAAGACCGGTTGGAACGGATGAGAGAAGACCTTCTGTCAGGTGTTGAAGATGCACTTGCGGACAGTCCAAAAGCGTCCTGGGGACGATCCTTGGAGCATTCTGGGTCTGAGCACATCTCATGTTTCCCGTCCGATTCAGCTGAGGATTCAGCCAGTTTTGTGGACTTTCTTCACCTCATGCGACGTTTGCTGGATGTAAACTTCGCTGGAATCGCCGAGCTGAGCTGGATACCCAAGAGGGTAGTGTTGAAGACTAGGAGGATGTTGGTTGGTGCTCGGGTACTCTTGCATAGTTGTTCCCCTCAAGTGTCATGTGAAGACGAAGTGACCTTGGTGTGGTGGGGATCAGGTGCCTTATCGTTGGTTTGAATGCCCCCCTTAATCGTAGAAGTGTACGAGTGGCGTTCTAGATCTTTGTAGGGGGATGGGCCGGGATGGGTATCAACCGTCGGAAGGAGTTTGCCAGTTCAATGTGTCATCAAGTCATCAGGTTTCCTATTGGGCTTCTTTCATATATTCCACTTCCCGAGGTAAGCACAAGCCAGCAGATGATGGAAGGGATTTGGCCTAATCAAAGCCATCGCGAGCCAACGTGACTTTCAGCAGTGAGTTAAGGGGGCCATCTGTCCCCATCCGGCATGTTAATGAAAGCCTTTAGGTGACTGAGTGCATGGCTGCAAGGTGTGAGAATGGCATGGCAGAATCTCCAGATACAGAACCTCATTGCACCGGAGCAACCATGTGCAGCTTCAGACTCAATGATGCCACTTTGGCCCCAAAGGGGTAGGCATGTGTAGGGCTGGAATCAGCACCACGAGCTGCTGGGCTGGCCATGTTGAAGATGGCTATGGAGATTAAGAGACCGAGCAGATTCTGTGATGTTCAACGGTTCCATGATTGTGTGGACAGCCCGATCAACTCAGAGGGCTGTGTTTTTGCAATATTTTGCGATGAAAAATGTGGACCATTTGGAGAGCTACACTAAGTAGATACGGCTAGAGGTCGACATGATCCACATTTGACCAAACCGAATGTGGGGTGCAAGCCTTCAAAATTGTCACTCCAGGCCAGTTGCTGAGATGCCTTTCTCAGCCCGCTTTGGCGTTACCACCAGCGTGCTGATTTTGGGATTTGTCATGTGCTGAATTGGACATGATTTGGTCGTCTGGATTTCCATTGGAGGGATGCCTGGGCTTAGAGGCTTAGAAGTTAAGCCCATCAAATCTCTAGACTTTGCCGAGGTGATGATTTTCATTTCGCCATTTGATGAGTTGCCGGTGATTCGTGCTGGGCTTACCCAAAAAATGGTTGCAATGTTCAAGGGTTGCACGGTAGTCCTGTGATACGAGAGCGTTTAAGGCAAGCCCTGCAGCCCCATATTCTTGAAGGGTTTGCTGCTTCCTGTGTTTGGCCTTGACCCTATTGTTACAATCAAGCTGGTGGTGTTCAACACTTTTGTTTACAAGAGCTGTAGCATTCGACACCAACCTTGTGAGCACTAAGGTTTGCTCATTGTGGGCTTGTGCAATGAGGCATTTTGCTGCTGGCAGGTTGCAGAGACCTACCAAAAGCACTTATTGTTCTACACCAAATTTTTGTCACTGCAGGCTGATCCATTGGCACGACTGGCCGCACGGCCCGTGATGAGCTGGGCCGGAAAGCTGTCGCTGTCCATGTTTCTGCTTGCTTTGTTAGGACCTTAGTGGATGAATGAATGCAGACCATTTTGTGTTCCAAAGAATGGCACGTATCCGCCACCATGGCAGTTCAAATTCTTCTTCCCAGCCCCAAAATGAGTTAAGTTCTGTCAAATTGAGCTGTTGTTCAACAGACCCGCAATCCTTTTTGCAAGATCAATCGGGGTGTAAGTTGATGTTTTTTTCCGCAGGAGGATCTCCCTTTGGCCTGGTCCCTGAGGCCAATGCATTTGGTGGTTCGCCTGTCGCGCCAAGCTGAGTTACTATGCACCTGTCTCGCTTGATTTGCACATTCACATGGAGCTTCAAGATGTAAGAGCTGTGTTTTCCAATCTTTGATTCAATGGGAGTAGGGCAGTTCCCAGAACCAGGGGTAAAGATTCTGGGGAGTTTACAGTAGTTCCTAGTTATTGATAGATATTGTCAGCCAATTGCCATAAATATAGAGAGAGAGGGATAGTTAGTGATGTTTATGAATACTTATTGATAGTTGTTGCTAATATGCTAGTAGTTGCCTTAAATATAACAGGATCTCTCCTGAAAAAAAAGGGCCCCGGGCCCCACCAAATCCTGCCCTAAGAATTGGTTTCGATGGATTTAGCTGGACCTTTGTGGCTATATTGTTGGCTGCGCATGGGGAGCTCAGAACTGTTAAGGTAGGTCAAGGGGAGAAATAGATGGACATGTGAATTGAATTTTCCAATGTGCATATGTAACATAAGTATACGTATACTTATGATAACTTATGACTTATATAGATATACATCTGATATATTGAGTTTAAAGATGAGCTCCAGCTCCGACGGCTGAGGAGGTAGTGTGTGCATGGGGATTGTTTGAAAATTCTACAGATCAATCGACTGACCGACGCAAAGAAGTCTTCGAACTTGCATGAACATGCTGCTTGTGGGGCAACGTTCATGAAGGATTGGCTTGAGCATCAAGAATGCCACATCATGTCACATGGCAGTTTGACACGATTGTGTCATGCGAAGGTTGGTGGAATATCTTGTCAAAGGTGGTAACCAGTGACCCCCCGAGGTCGGTGGCAGGTTATTTCTTGATTGAGGTGCCTTCGTTTCTCGGGCTGCAAGAGTGGGAAAAAAGCTGAAAGGCCTAGACGCAAGGAAACCAGCCAAACATGGCTATAAGTCATTGAAGATGTTGCACATACTAAGATCCGAAAAAGTTAAGAAGAGTACCCAACATCAATCACAAAGATACTCAGATTCCAACGGATGAGGCGACGATTTGCAGGTTTCCTGGCCCTCTTCATGAACCAGAATCAGAAGGTGGGTGGGCTTGCCCTCTGCTATAGGAGATATCGGCCCTCCCTTACTTCCCAAAAGCTGTCAGGCACAAAAATGAGCTGCAAAGCAAGACGGACTGATGTGCTGGAGCAAAAGTTGAAATCTCAATGGCGCAGATGTCAGGGCTGCAAGATTATGTGCCGTATGGGCCGTATGCTAATCAACAATGTTGATTTTCTGTTCCAATCCTGGGCACGTCCTTCACAGTGGTGGTCCGATGAAATGTCCGTTTTGTCGTTGTTGACTCGTTTTTTCATAGCAGCCGCGGTTTGCTCAGCCAAAAATCGGTGAATGAAATTTCCAAGTTGCATCCTGGAGGACCATAGGTTTCTCTTCCTGCTCTTTTTGGTTCAAGTACGGGTGGGGACTGCCGGGCTAGACGAGTTTCGCCATTGGCTGGAGGTACTGATAGTGGGATGCTGCGAGTTCGAGTCTTTCTTGGGCATAAACGACTTGTGCCTATTGCATTTTTTGAAACACAACGCTTTCGATCATGAGGCATGTAGCGTATATGAATTCCGTCTAAATCAATCTAAATCCATGGGATTTGGCATGGTGTGCCAGCATGTGTCAGCAGAATGAAGTCTCAGCCCTGTGGATCCGTCCATTCTTGAATGATCGCTGCACCCTGGTTGCGCCACACTTCTTTGCAAAGTTGCTTTCGGCCGGACGCATTTGCTCCAGGTTGTGTTGTTCCTACAGTACATGAGTGAGTTCTTGAACAAGGTTACAATTCCAATGGTCAACTATTCGAGTCAATTCCAGGCAGTTTTCAAATCCTTTCAAGTTCGAGCATTTTCTGGACGTCCGCCTCACCAAGTGATGTCGGCCGGACAGCGCGAGAGCTTGTGATCGAGGAGCAGGACATTCCATAGAATTGAATAGACAAATGCCGGGTCAAAGAATGCAAGCATCCTGTTTGGCATGCCACTTGTAGATTCCAGATCCGCTGTGCCATGTACGACATTAAGTATACCAAAAGACAGAATGAACCCCACACCCTTCCAAAAAAGCATAGTTGGTTTTAAGCAACTATGGACTATGGGAACAAAAGTCTGTGTGGTTCTCTCAAGGACTATCAGCAGCTGGAAGGATGGATGCTGCGAACCCCCAGAAGGCACATCATGAGTTGACTTATCATACCCCTTTTTACCTTTAAGATTAAGCTGCTTGAACACGAGATCTTGTTGTTTTGCATACGGCAAAGGCTGAAATGTTGCGCGTTTGTTATTTTCCTCCCAGGTTCTGGTAGATTTCTTGATCAAGCAAGAAGGCGCCGCATGGATGTAAGGGTTTGGACAGATAGAACGCACACTGTGGCCCTAAACAGTTGGTACTCCATGACGTTTGTTTGAAGCGAAGCTAAGCAGCAGGGGCGGCAGCAACAGCAATGAAAAAACACCAATGATAAGATGAGCACATGAGGATTGGAAATAAGAGGCGCAGGTTTTGACTATTTCGTGTAATGATGCATGCGTGCCATGCTCATAGTTGTGAGCTGTGTACGGTTTGAATCATTTTTGACCTGACACTTGAAGCCTTCTCGACTGCCACAGCCGATGGATTGAGAAAACAGCAAGCTGGCATCAATGTAGGGAGACTCTGAACGACAAGGAACAAGGACCAGAAGTACAACAAAAGTGAATTTTAAAAAACAACAAAAAGAAGAACAGCAAAAGCAAGAACAAGAACAACAGAACAGATAGAACAGCAAGATTGAAGAGAGATACTACAGCAGGAAAAGTCACGACTTGAAGGCCCCCCGAAGGCTTAGTATGAACACATGAAATCAGGCCCAGATACGATAGAGCTCTGATGATGATGATGATGATGATGATGATGATGATGATGATGATGGTGATGGTGATGGTGATGGTGTTGAGAAACATGCATCAAGAAAAACTACAAGAAAGACCCGGAAGAAGTAGGACAAGAAAAGTTGCAAGAGCAGCAAAACTGACATCAATAATATCAAGGGCAACAAGATCAAGAGCAACAAGATCAAGAACAGCAAGAACAATTGTGGAGGCGGCAGTGTTGTTGTTGTGGTCATCGTCGTCCCCGTCCTCGTCCTTCCTCGTCCTCGTCCTCGTCGTCGTCCTTGTCCTCGTCCTCCTCCTCCTCGTCCTTGCTCTTGTTGTGGTTCTGGTTCTTGTTCTTGTTGTTGTTGCGACCTTTGTTTTGCGCCATGAAACCAGCAACATTCATCACTCACTATGCCTTTGGGCCGCAGTTTTGATTCACCTGTAATAGGCTTCATGTTGCTTCTAGATTGCTGCTCCTGTCCTTTCAGGTTCCACCGTGAGAGCATGGATCCACAGACTGGATCCAGAACATGAGCACCGGATCACCGAGATGTTTTTCTTGAGAATCTTGGCTGCCATTGGCCAACCCACAGTGTGTCAGCAACAGTGCAGCGAAGATACTGATCATAGGTGCATGAACAACATCCACAGACACAGAAAAGTGCAAGAATATCACCAAGTCAAGATAGCAGCGCCTTCAACTTCCAAAAAACGTAAATGTTTGAGCTAGCACTTGGGCATTCGTAATCATCATGTGTCCTGCCTTCGTTCCAAGGATACATGCGAGAAAACGGGTGCCTTGATGGCAGGGGCTGTGATTTGTAATAGTCCCTGTCGCTGGTTAATTTATTGATTGGTTACCAGTACCTTCAACAGGAACGAAAGCGCCTGACGTTGAGGTTCCCATTCGATCCCAACCAGCTCTGGCACATGTTAGATGGCGAGGGTGGTGGAGAAATCACCTTTGCGGAGATAGACCCTGTAGGTGATGAACTTTGGGACACCTGGCTGAAGGGCTCTCTCATTTTCGATTTTTTACGCCTTTTTTGCCAGATTCACCAATCAGATATACACGCATGACATGTTTGTCTACAATTCACTGTGAAGTGTTCATGTGCAAATCGGCAGATCTCAGGAGAGATTCCGTATGTGGGCATGTGAGACTTACCCACAGGGTGCAGAAGACTGCGTGATGCGGATGTCAAGGCAACAAGCCCAAAATGGCAAAGTTTTGCTGGTTATATTCCAAGAGTGCTTGTGGCACGATTGGCTAGCGGTCCTTACAGAAATTCGCCTAGCCGTTCGATTTTCCGATTCCCTTTGCTCAGTGCAAGGCAAAATGAGCTGAAAGTAGAGGAATCTTGGCAGCTGAGTGGGCCTATGGGTGCAATTGCCTTGTGCATTCCGAAGGTATTTGTAAAACAGAGTAACAGGAACCTTGTCTTGGTAGCTGGTAGGTGACGTAAGTGAGTTTTGCCGTATTCATTGCTCCAGAGTGCTTTTGAATTGATGAATCAATCTCATGTTGCCAGTTCCTGAGGCCGTAAAGATTGATCTGTTTCATTTCGAAGCAGATTTGGCACCTTGACTGCAGCATGTTCTCGTGGGCTCCTTCTGATTCTTCAATTCAAACCTTTTGAAAAGAAAACGTTTGACAAACGAAGTCTCATGAAATTCACATACATTGTGTAAATTACTATCCATCCTTTGAGGTTCAAAACCACTGGCCGTATGGCCAGGAGGAAAGCCTCTTCAGAGCCCTTTGACACTTGGCAAAGGAATGGAAAACGTCCTGGGAGAGCAGCATAAACAGTGATACATGTGACACATTTTTTATATGTGCGCCTCTCAAAGGCTGCACACTTGAGGTGCAAATCAGGAGTGCCTGGTGATCGGAGATATGCGCTGGCATCTTGGCATCACACAGATGCAACAGCGGGTTTTTGAAGGGTAAAGGGTCCAGGGCTGTCTCCATTTGGTTGAAGAATGTTGAACATCACATGATCTGAATTTGCCTAGGTTGAATCTGGAGCTGCGCCGCTTGAAGAAGAAGTTGAAGGCAAAGGAACAGGCGCAGATGGAAACCAGGGCATTGGCCAAGAAGCAATCCAAGGACAGAGATGGATCATTTTTGTTACTCCTCCAGGTAATCAATCACCAAAGAACCACTAGCTTGATTAAAAAGTATCAGTATAGAGAATACCCAAGCCAATGCAGGATCCGCGAGAAAACCTTGTGCCTCGTTTGGAACAAACCATGGAGAGGGAGAGGGCTGCAGGAGAAGCAAGGTTCGCAAGCATGACTTTTCAGTAACACACAATTCAAGCCACAAGCAGCGTCATGGCTTGATAAAATACGTTCAGATCCTTTTCATTGGATCTCATTTGTAGGTTTCCAGAGGTCAATATTTTGCCTCAAAGTCATGTTGGAAAAGTGTTGTCATTGCTGAGGCAGATTTCAAGCGACACTTGCGCCAGAAGCACGGAGGAAGCTTGGTTCGAGCTTGGCGACAGGCCCTAGCTGAAGGCCGGGGGAATCCACAATTTCAAGCCCCCTCGAGATTCTGAGATTGTGGCAGCCATCCCTGACCGTGTTGCATGAAGCACAGGTGACGCAATGCTATTGCACAAGCATGCCTTCTTTAAGGCCTTGGTGACGTGACACTTAGGCAGAGTATGTGAAGGTCTGATGAAGATGTAGTGTAGTGCCAATGACCCCATTTCAAAAGAAGCGTTGAAGCAGCTAAATCATTGCCTCCGCTGCATTAGTTTGGACGTTTCAGGCTTGTGTCAACCTGAAATGGCGAACAGCTCCTTGCCAGCCTTTCCATGTCTAGTTGGCCAGTATGTTTATCCAAGTGTGTTGACAAACGGCAAAACAACATTTGCTTTTCATCCACTCAAAACGTTCTTACTTGTAACATGTGGCTTTACTATGTTTTACTATGTTTTACTGATTTTCATGAGGCCAGGTGATGTATTTTTTTGACCCAGGGAGCCCAAGCAACTCTCCATCCATTACATCCCGCATGCCAAGGATGTCAAGGGACTCTGGGAACAGTTGGATAGAGATGGTAGTGGCGCAATTGGCATTGAGGCCGTTGAAAATTCAGTGGAAATTTCCACTTCCATATGGATTGGTAGGAGCCAGCGGACCGCTGGAAACCAGACTAACTAGAATTCCCATTAAAACACCCAGGTCTTTTTTGTTTCGGGGGGATTCGGTCAATCATGGCGGATCTCCTCTGGTGCCGTTGAGTTGGGAAGTTGCAAAAATGGTCCCCCCTGGCTGCAGGAATTGGACTTTCGTGCGGCGGAGGAGTTGGCCCTCTTCCGTTTGGCACTTGGAATTATAGCCCACAGAAATGGATGCCTTGAAACAAATGGCAGAATGGATTTAAGGATATTTAAGGATATTTAAGGTAAGTGATGCTACCAAAAAATGCCATTGCGAGTGGGAAATTACATGCTACAGTAGTAGCAGATCTTTGCATGCAGTGACTTCGCCAGAGAGTCCCAGGTCAGTTCGTCATCAACAAGTTTGACAATGCGACCCGAACGTTTGCAGCCTCCTGACACGTACCCGTACAAGTATCATCCGTGATTTTTTGCAATGGATTGGATCTTGCAACTTTGGGAAGCATTCTCGCACAAAAGAATCGAACTGAGCTTTCCAGTTCATTTGTTAGTGTTTTTTCCCAACAGCCAAGGCTTTGGACCTTGATGGGAACAAGAGCCTTGGATAAGACAAAAAGACCTTATCTGGGCCATGTGCCAAATCGTTTTGTGTTTTTACCCGAAAAGTTGTCATTTTGGCAGTAGTGGAGATGAATATGTTGCCTTAACATGCGTTGATTGATGGTGAGGAATGTAAGCGAGTCCGAGTTTATGCAAGCACTGAAAGAGTTTGGATACGAGAGCCGAGATCGGCTCATATTCCAAGCGTTGCTCGGACGCTCTTTGAGATGACTGACATTAAACTACACCGGAGTGAGATGGCTGCAAAGGGACTATGCCTTTTTTATGAAGTTTTGAGATAGCAATAATTGAACCCCGAAAATGCCAAGAGATCTATCCATCTGACGACAATTCATGCCACCCACCCATTTCCGACAAAAAAAAGGCTGGACAAACAAGGAAAGAAAAAGATCAACCTGGAGGTCACGAGAGCATTTTCACATTTGCATCCATGAGTCTTGAAGTGAAAATGGCAGCCTGGCAGGACATCCTCTTCTTGGATCACTGGAAACCACTGGAATTCCTGTTGGCCTCAGCCAATTACGAGGCAGCAGATGCCTTCAAGAGGAAGATGCTTGGCCAAGCACAAGTGTGGATGTGAAGAATGTGCAGGGTAAGGATGTACGTTCACTGGAAATCTTGAAAAACTTCATTTACCCACTCTGTGTTTGGCATATGGCACTGTGGCACCTCGACAAGTGATGGTAATACCAAGGTTGCGAGATCGTTTCGGCAGTCACCTTCGGGGCTGGAAGATGGTGCTGGACGTGGATGGGAGCAACACTTGCATCTTGGCGCAGCATCCAAGATCCCTCCACCTGAAACCACCCGGAGATGGAAGCAAAATGGTTGGACTCTCCGATACTTTGATGTTTTTTAAAAATGTGCAGGCAACTGGGAAGAATTCCGGCAAGCTTGCAAGAGATTGGGTTTCTCTTCCGCAGAGGATGCTGGCAGGCTTGTCTATGTAGCTGGTGTTTTCACCCTGAAGCATTCTTGTTTGTCTGTTCGGAGTGGGGACTAAATAAAAAGGCATGTGTAGCGTATGTCGAAAGAAAGAAGGGTACCTGTGCACAGAAGCAAGACAGAGCCAAAGCCACAGTACTTTTCATCTAACCACTGCATACCACTTCGAGGCTCTTGTCTAGACATGCATGCCTTTGGTTTCAGCAGGGTAGGTAAAGGCCCGGGGGTCACCAGCCAACCCAACACTAAGGTTTCAAGCAGGATGTGCCTGGAGCCTGGCGTGCTTTGGATTCGAACATGTCAGGCCTAAGATGGGTATGGAAAGCGGAGGGCAAGTGCTTCAAGCGAGAAATTACAGTGAGTACAGCTGCCAAATCATACAGCATCATCATTACAACAGCAAATCTTGGCTTTGCCAACTTTTTATTTCATGCCCTTCAACCCATCCCAGGGACGATATCCTTGTCAAGCATAGACCCTGCTTCAAGCACAGTGCTGCTCGCACCTTGGACTACCATGGATTTGTTGAAAGTGATTGTGGCCATTGTGGTATTCAAAATCTAATTTATGCCACTTAAATGCCCAGGGCCCAGGGCCTTTAAGCTCCTGTATTGATTTAGCTTTAAGTATCTTTAAGTCTTTAAATTACTTTTTACATTTCGTTTTTGAAGCTGGGGATTTTCTGAGGACTTCCGAAACTGGGCGGTGAAAGAATTTGGCAGTGTGAAGTCTATGTTTGCTGTTTGGTCCTCAGTTGGAAGAGTTTGATTTTGGAGACGGTTTCGCTACGTGGTGAGGCTTTGACATGTTCGATTACTGTTGACAACAACAAAAACCCGACCGATTCTCTCAGCGTTTTTTTTTGCAGCTGCCATTAGGTGTTTGACGAAGACAATTCAAAGTCGCTCTCCTTAAAGGAGTTCAAGCGTGCCTGTCGGATTTATGGCTTCCGTGGGCAGTTGATGCTTGGAGCACCAAAAAGAAACAGGGGACACCGGGACACCTGTCAATGCCTTTTCCGAGCCGAGCGGACAAGGACTCGTTAAAAACTAGCCACCTTTGTAGCCTGAGCCCTTGCCAACTTAGGAAATCCCTCTTCAACATCTTAGAGTCGACTGGGTCAGGTGGACTCACAATGGAGGCCCTGCTATAAAAACATGGCCAAAACCATCAAACAACTTCAAGAACCTCTTGAATTTTGATGCAAATTTGCTAAGATTTGCTGTTTCAACCAAGCGTCAGCTACAGCAACACCATTAGGGAAGTCCCAAGTCTAGCTATTTACTGATGTGTGGTTGAAATGCTATTTCTGATCGTCATGCCTTGTCGTTTGGTCGGAGCATGTGACTGTCAACTGCTTGCCGGACAAAAACAGGAAGTGGTTTTCCTGGACCGTTGGGCAAATCAGACTGTGGAGGAGCCTTGAGCTAAAGTTGCACAGCTCCCTTGCCAGTCTGGACTTCGATTTGTGGGATGTGATTAGCTGAAAAAATCACTGCCTGTCCCAAAAAGCAATTGAATGATGGAGATGTGCTGGCTGTCGTGGGACCATGCTGCATACATGCGTATGGATTCCTCATGCAACACGAGTAGCTGTAAGTACTGTAAGCACCGCTTTCAACAAAATAACATGAGTTTTGGCACCGTCACATACCGTCACTTGTTTCTATGCAGCACTTGTTGCGCTCATGTTGCGTTGTATTTGCCTTGATTTTTCGTAAGTAAATTCATTCACAGTTTAGCAAGTGAGTGTAAGCGGCTTTCCCCACTTGTATTCAAATCTCGAACGCTCGAGGTCTTTGATGACAGCAAGAACGACACCATGACGGGTTTATCCACCATTCTAGATGTCCCTGAGTATGGCGGAGAGATGGCCAATCTCGGAGGTCCGGCTCCAAGATGAAGTCAACTCTCGAAATGAGATGCCGCCACGAATCACGAATCTAAGAACCTGTATCTGAGTGAAAGTAAAGAGTTCTTAAACATTTTGCTGGCATCTATTTTTTTCTGCTGCGATCCCTGTGTTCTCAAGTGTATCTATGCTGCGTGACTTCTTTTAGGTTTTGAAAGGTCTGGGCCAGTTACCCCGCAAGACTTTCCTTGTTTGCCTCCATGACGCATGGACCTTGTCGTGATGAGGGTTCTGTCGCAGCCATACATTTGGCATTGCAGCTTCGGAAGCTTGCTGATCAATTGGAGCTACAAGACGCCAACTGCAACACCTTGTGTAGCACACAGGAAGCACTCTCACTTTGTTGGGAGCATCGTAGCCTTCCAAAGCCATGTGTTGAATTGAAAGAGCTTCTGGAACAATCACCAATCCAAGCAGAAGCAGAGCTAAAGCTATTGAGACCGAATGATGAAAGTACCATGGTTGGATTCATCTTATGCCACGGTCATGCAGAGGCTGTTGTGAAATATCGTGGGGACTTTCCGTGGAAGGCGACAAGAGAAGAATGTCATTTCATGCTGGCCCACCAAATGGGTTTGGGTCATGTGGTGGCCCCATGTATTGCGTTGGAACTGGATCTTTTGCGCCCAGACCTGGCACCGCCAACGACGATCCGGGAGTTTCTTTGAAAGAAAGGTTTGATGTTTTTAGATGTTTTGAATATAGGTTCTCCACGTTGGGACCTCAACACACTTCCTGTGATTTGGAAATTTCTCAGCTAAACAGTCGCTATTTTACATGTACACATATGTATCCCCCAAAGTATGGTTTCCTGCCCTGTCGGCTGTGGGTGCTTGGCAGGGTGGGCCTCAACAAGACAACACGGGAACAGTTTGTGCGAATCTATTGATGGAATCCCCACATGTCAATAGATCAAGGTTTGGACTCAAAGTCTCAGTCTGGCGGTGAAAAAAGGATGGGATGAGTGCAATGTAGATATTTGGCTTTTGTTGGTTTGTTTTGAAATTTTGCTCGCTGGACTCAGGTTGTTGAGACAGCACACTCGATTGTGGCAATCAGCACAGGAAACTCATTCCAGCGACACGTGGCCGACCAACATATGGGTAACTATCGAGAGATGTATTCACGTCAATGCTTCATCGTGTGGTTTGAGCACCCTGGGAATAAGAGGCCCAGCTGCTCGTTTGGCAAACTTATTCGGATGCATTGATCTACTGCAGGCCTATGCCTCCACCCCTGCTGGCAAAGAGAATGGCGAGACTGCTGCTTTGTTAAGGGATTGGTACAAAGAAGAGCCTTGACTTCTGTCAAACTTTGGTGTGAATCTTTTGTTGTCTTCAACTTGCATGGTTTGGGGGCCCCCTGTTTTTGCAAAAAAATCCGTCTGGCATGGTTTGCCTAGAATCTAGAACCTTTGTAGGGCCTCTCAGGGGTGCCTTGCTTTGATGTGCTTTGGTTCTTTGTTCATGCAGCGGTGGTTGAACTAGTTCCTAATTACTAGTTGTGGTCGCTGTTACGGTCATGGTGGTCTTCCGGGTCCTGGTTTTATGCAGCGCGCTTGTTGTTTGCAATCTGTTGATGTTGTTCTTATTATCTTCTCATGCTAGAATGGTCGGTTGGTAGGGTCTGCATGGGGATTTGAAGGGATTTTGGGTAAGTCTCTGTGCTTGGCCAAATTTTGGCTCAAGCCAGAGACCTAACTTAGTTTCTTTTCTGCATTGGCATATTGCCTCAGGATAGTGACTAAAGAGGATCTCTTTACACTGTGGCCTTGAGCTGGTGTGTCTCTGTGAGCAAACCCTGAAAAAGAGGATCTCTTTACACTGTGGCCTTGAGTTGGTGTGTCTCTGTGAGCACACCCTGAACAAGAGGATCTCTTTACACTGTGGCCTTGAGTTGGTGTGTCTCTGTGAGCAAACCCTGAATAGGTCCTCTTGCTGCTGTTGGCTTGGATGCCACAGCGGCGGGAGAGACGGAGATCAAGATCTCGCAGAAGATCACCTTTGGGGGCTAGTGCCCCAAGTTCGTCAGCTCGACCACCTCGTGAGCCACCGTGGACCTGCCTCTTCCGGTGGGACAGGCTCTTGTGAGGCTGGGCCCACAAACCTGTGAGGACATTCGATGTATGTGGTCGACATCGGAATCCTTGATGGTGGAGCTGGCTGACTTCATGCACGCTGATCTGAATGAGCAGACGAATGGCCAGATTGCTCGGCTTTGGTCGTTGGCTCGGCGAGAAGGCCTTCGTCAGAGAGAGGAGGCTGTGAAAGCCGTTGTGGTGGCCAGGCAGTCGAGTTATAGACCACGCCGGGCCCATGGTAGTGAGAGACCACCTGAACCGGCGGAACCACCCCGTCGAGTGAAGTTGGTGCGGGATGTGGGTGGCCCACAACCGGACCGAGTGGTTACCACATTGGCAGGGCAGACTGCCCATACCAAGGAGGATCAGAAACAGGTCAAGCTGGATAGCCTGTTCCAACTGGTGACAGAGCATGTGCTGGACCTCCATAGCCTGGGTGCTAGCAGAGAGGACCTGGCGGATCCTTTGAAGGCCCAAACGTTGCGGGATACTGTGATGAATTCCAGTTCCCGGTTGGGCGTCCAGAGGTTGTCCACCCTGGTCAGTTCGCTTCGGCGTTGGGTAAGATTTAGCCAAGAGCATCAGCTGGATGTTCGCAAGCCCACGCCCGTGCAGCTGGCCAACTACTTCAAGGAGGTTTCCCAGGGTGGTCCTACAGCAGCATCTTCCATGCATGCTTGCATGAAGTACTTTGCCTCTACCTTTGGGGCTGAGTATGACGTGGAGCACTGGCTGACGAAGAGCTTCAAGTTCCATGCGCAGGCCCACACAAGCCGCCAAGCCCCTGAACTCGAGCCGTGGGAGTTTGTGAACATGTTGGAGCTCTTCTACAAGGCACGCGGCACACAGAAGCTCCTTTTGGCTATGGTGTTGATGCCGGCTTGCGCCTGTATCCGCTATGAGCACTTGCAGCGCAGCTCGCTGGTTCGCAATCACGGCCACTGGGTCGAATTCCATTGCTCCCAAAGAAGGTTTGGAGCCAGACCGGCTTACGATTGGGCTCTGCCCGAAGTCCCATATCGTGGCCATGGGGTTGCAAAAGCCTTGTGTGAGTTTTATGCCCACGAGGCTTTGGGTATGGAGTGGCTCCTACCCGCACTTGCCGACGACCTTTGGGAGGTCACGGCTACCACGGCATTTATCGATGACAAGAAGATGAGCCGTGGTAGATTCTTGGAATTATTCCGGGGAGCCCTTTGTCAATCAGGGCTTGAGGTGGCCTCAGCCCAAAGGGCCACCTACAATCGGTTGCGGCGATTCGTTCCAACGATCGCCAACACTATGCGGCTTGGCGCTTTGGATTTGCAGGCGGTTGGCTCGTGGACTGAGTTGCCACAGGGCGGCGGTGCTGACCCGCAAGTCGCTAAATCCAAAGCAGTGGTGCCAATGGGCATCCATTACGCGGGTGGAAAGACAGCAAGGTCAGCACAGGTTAAACAACGCTGCCTGTGCCGCCTTCTCCAGATCTTCAACCAGCGTACCACTGAGTTGGCACGCACCCCGGAAGGCCTACTTGTGCCACATTGCTGGAAGTGGCCAGAGTTTGAAGCGATGGTGGAGATGATCTCGGAGGCAGTGTTTGAGCCGGAAGTCCCCCTCGACATCCCGGAGGTGATCCCCCCAGCCTCTGTCGAGGAATCTTCCAGTGCCCCGATTGAGGTGGCACCGGGTGCTTTGCCCATTGAGGAGGCTACCTCGGAGG
The DNA here is from genome assembly GCA_000507305.1 of Breviolum minutum Mf 1.05b.01. NCBI lineage: Eukaryota > Dinophyceae > Suessiales > Symbiodiniaceae > Breviolum > Breviolum minutum. The sequence goes on along the minus strand of DF241969.1, from coordinate 24,679 downwards.
TCGACTATGAGGCTGACGACAAAGAAGGAGCGCAATCGGCTCCAGATTCGCCAGTGACACGTCCAGCTCTTCTGGGTCGGTCTGTGACGCCACAGCGGAGGCTCGTGACCTGCCTGGCATTCTGGAAGATGACTCAGCTGTCCTTGAAGCCTCTTGGTTTAGGCAGTCAAAGAAAATCCACCGCACCTGGTGAGGGATGAAGTGGACAGCCGACCCTCACCATGGTGCCGAGATAGCCCGTTCAGCCAAGAACCGGTTGAACGAGGCGTTGGTTTCACATCGTCATCAACGGTGGCCTTTTGCCAGAAATGTCTGGCCCGCATGCCACGAGGTTTGTATGCAGCCTATGCCGAGTACTTTGGCTGGGCACACTAGTGGGAGTATAAAAAGATGCGGTGTTTGCTTTCTTAAGTTTTGTTTTTCTTTTGGGAGGGATAGTTGAAGTTGGCATGTGGTTGATTGAGGTTGCTGCTCTGAGTGGTGTTGACGGGGTCACCCCTGAGGCAGTTTTTTGTTTTTATTTTCCTCATCACCCTGGCACTCTCTTCCCCCTTAGCCTTAGGATCAAGAGTGACCGTTAGTTGTGTTTGTAGGAGCGATGGGGCGCATCGATGTGTCCACAGATGACAAAGGCCTGGGCGCCTGCTTTGATGCTGCCAACATCACAGCTGAATGGAAGGGCCTCTACATGAGCTACCACAAGGTGATCAAGCTGGACGACTTCGTCTACATGATTGATTCGACAGCGTGGGAGAAGTCTCTTGAATCCCACCTTCAGCAGGTGGGCGGTTTGAGGGACAACCGCATTGTTTTGGCCAGATTCATATCGGCCTATGAGGCTGGCTTGTCAGCTCTGCGAGCGGCAGCCGCCCCCAACCAACCATGGCCGCATTCCACCATGACTCAGATGAACCAGGATTGGACTCATCGCTACAACCTGCGGTTTGACGCCAGCATTGAACCATCAGAAAGTTTGAGAAGCCGCATCTACCGTGAGTTCAAGCGAGGCACCATGACTGTGATTGAAGCTAAAAAGATTCGATCGGTGTTGCATATGGCCAGCCCAAAGGTGAATGAGTCGGTGGACCTGGCGGGCGGACTTCAACTCAACTTCCAGTCAGAGTCGCTGGTAGCAGTGAAGTCTGTGACTTCCTACTACTACGCTTTGCGAACTTTGGCCCATGCATGGGCGTGGGCTGGCAACTTCCTGGTAAAGGCAGCCGATGGTAGCTCCAGCTTAATGATGGACTTGACTACAGCATTGGCTTACTGTGACAAGGCGATGCAGGACACATTCGCTTTTGGCCAAGGGAGTCTGGCCTGGCTGGAGCGCAACGACCTCCTTACCAGGGGGAAGATGGCGACCTATATCCGCCGTGGCTACACAGCAGCAGGAGCATTGCATGAGGCCATTCGAGAGAGCCATTTGGAGTGGCGCTCTCCGGCGACTATGATGCCTGTGGTGGACCCCCAGTCGGCTAGAACCAAACGGCCTGCTGAGGAGTCTGAGATTCCAGCGGTGCCTGAGGCACAGCCACGCAAGAGGGCCATCAAAGCAGATAATTTCCGCACGGTCTCCTAAATCAAAGGTGGCGCTCGGCGGTGTAAGCCATACAATGATGGCCGTGGCTGCACGGACCGTCATTGCACTGCGGTCCACAGCTGCGACGTGAAGATGCCCAACGGACAGGCGTGTTTGTCTAAGAAACATACTCGCTTGTCCCATCCTGCCGACAACAAGGAATAGGGACTCGGCCCCCCACAGCCTGAGTCCTCGGGCAGCGTTACTGCAAGCAGGTCGGTTCACTTGCAGAAGAACGCCGAGACGGTCAGCCCTTCCTCCAGATGTGTGCGGCTGACGGATGGGAAAAAGGAGAGTTTGTTGTTTGCAGCTAAACCTGTTGTTTGGAAGGGACGTAGTGACTTGCCCCAAGTTTCTTGGGCCCCCTCTCTTAAGGGTACCTGGCTTGTCGTAAATATGTGGGCTGGGGCTTCTGGTTTATGTATGATGTTACTCCAATTGCGAGCCCACTTCTATGCAGTGTCGGCTGAGCCGGACTCTGATGCGGTGGCTGTCACCCAAAGCAACATGCCAAATATTGTACATGTGGCTCGGGTAGAGGACTTGTCTGCTGGTATGTTTCGCTGCTTTTTGCAGCGCCGATCCTGTCGGGGCATCATTTTAGGGGGGGGCTCCCCATGCCAGGGCAACTCCAGCTTGAATGCTGGCCGCCAGGGCTTGGACGACCCCCGCTCTCAGCAGGCCTTTCACGTGGCTCGCTTAAAACAGGAGTTTAAGGAAGTGCCAGAATCAAGCAACCTTCAGATTGTCACGTTGCTTGAAAATGTTGCAAGCATGCCGGACGCAGTGCAATCCCAATACAATGATTGGTTGGAGGCGAGTGTGGTGGAAGCCGACTCGGCTACCTGTGGCTGGGTCCACCGTAGACGCTTCTACTGGCTGGTTGGCCCCAAAGGTCCCGTCCATGCTGGCTGTCGACCACCCAGTGATTGGGAATGGCAGGCAGGCAAGGATGGTAAACCACCTAAACTTATCTACGTTGGCAAGAAGCCCCTCCCTCCACGCCTCTCCCTCAGCCAGGGGTTTCAACCACTGCTGGACCCAACACAGGTTCTAAAGGCTGGAGGGCAGGGCGCTATGTATCCATTCACACGTGAATTCTTTCACCCTACCGATCGATGTTCTCAGGCTACCCCCCAGGCAGTCTCTCGCTTTATGGAGGACGCCAGGCGGTTCCCACCATCTGCATACGAAGAGCACTGCCTCCTCTCCAAACAGGAGACATGGAGACAGCCAGAACCACATGAGCGGTGTCAACTGATGGGCTGGCCTGCTGAGGCTGTGAGCTCCATTAGAGGGTCTGGGACCCGTCGGCGACAGGTCCAAAATTCCATCATTGGTAATGGTTCCACCTGTATACTTTGTTAGCTCTCTTTTGTATGCTGCCCCAGGTCCTTTCTACGAAGTTGACTCTGGAACTCCCCTGTATCGAAGAACTTGCATTGAAAGAGAGGATCACTGGCACGGTCTGGGAACCTGGCCGGCTGACCCACTTCCCAGGTCTGTTGACAGGCCCAGAGGTTGCGCAGTCTACTAAACTGTGTTTTCCAGACTGCCCTATCCCGGCCCAAGCCTGGACCGAGTGCGGCAACAAGCTCAAGTCCTGTGATTTGACAGTGTTGCAGACTTTCACAGCCTGGTGCAGGATTAAGGGATTACCTTGGGAGGTACTGGGACCCACTTTGGTCCACAAGAGAGATCGCAAGGCCTTATACGCTGGCCTCACTGGCCAACGTTATGCAGCCCAATCCAGTCGGGGTTTGGATTTTCTCTTCCCACCGGGATTAGGCAAAGAAGAACACTGCAAGCGTAGCCTTTTATTACCTACCCCCTTTGCACCCGGGACTGGCCAGAACTTGATGTAGCCTTCGTCCTTGATGGTATCAGGGTGTGGCGTGGCGCCCGCCCCCGCTGGACCCAACGGTTGAGAAATGCACTTCGCATGCTAGCGTCAGCGCTTGAACCGGTGGAAACAGCATTGACCAGATGGCGTGTTCCCAACTCAATTCGGGTGGCTGCCTCTAAGCAACCTGCTTTCTTGGCTGCCACCTCAGTTTTGATCCGGTGGCCGGATTTATCTCAGGGGCAGGAATTGGTCCTTGGACACCCCATTGTAGGTGAAATTTCGCCTTCGGGGGTTTTTCGAGCAGTGAGGCCTAAGGAAGCACCACCCCTCGACCAGTGGCTGGTTAGTGCAGCCGAGGTTGTGGACCAAATAATGGTTAGTCGTCCACCTCGCTTTGCTGAAGAAATCCTTGCTACAACTTTGGACGAGGTTGACAAGGGCTTCTGCAGTCCTCTGTGCTCTAGGGAGTCATTGGACGCCAAGTTCGGTAGGGGCCGATGGAGGCCAATGGAAAGATTTCTGATCAAACAGCCAGATGGCAAGCTGTGGGTTATCGACAATTGCCGTCGTACGCAGCATAACTCCCATACATCTTTGAGTGAGACTATCACCACCGTTCACATTGACTTTATTGCGAGTGTTGCCAGTCAACTATGGCGGG
>DF241969.1:2144-20508 GCA_000507305.1 Breviolum minutum Mf 1.05b.01 | reverse complement strand
CAGCTCCCTTGTCAAATCAACTTCTAAAGAGCTGGACGTACACCGCATTAGCCAAGCCACACATGCTCTATTGGGCCTCCTTTCCTCCAGGTGCTGGTTTGAGTGGATAGACAGCGACTCTAACCCCGCAGATGGTCTGAGTCGGGAAGGCTTGCAGGATCAGTGGTCCTTTCAGCAAGGTTGGACCTTGTCGGAGCCGGAATTTCCTGCAGCCTTATTTCCTGACGCGTTTTCTACTACTTTTGTTGACCTGGCTTCTCAAGCCGGTCATTTTGAGTCGGGTGAACCTGACTTCCTGAGTGCTGGGTTTGACAGTGGGTAGACAGTGGGTATTTTTGGGAATCCCAGCAAAGTGTTTCCACACCTTTCTGGGTTTGGTTAGCTTTCGAGTACTGTCACCTTGTGACATGTATCTTTGTGCTACCTCTAAAACATGGGTTGTTTACAACACCCTGTTTTCTCACCCATTGTTATTTAATAACAATGTGTCAAACCCTAGCAGCTCAAAGACTTTAAGTGAGTGCCGACACGAGGAAAAAGACTTTGCTCTCCCGTCCCCACTTAAGTACTCACCCAAATCCTTTCTTTTCATGATGCAGCGGTAACACGGGTGCTGAGGGAGGGTTTTTCCTCCAGCAGTGACTGATGTTGATTGCTTAGTGATGGGGCAAAAGCGAAGCGGTGTTGTTTAGCTCACTCGTGCTATGTTGCAGCTGCTGCTGTCACCGTTGCAGCCATAACCTTTTGGGGCTTAAGTATGTTCAAGACCTCTTCGCACAGCTTGCACACATGTTCACCGTTTCCCTTCGGCAAGGAAGCTACAGATAAAGATTTCTTCGAAGTCCTGTCTCGTTTGGACGTGCAAGAAGTCCATGAGCTGTGTGCAATGGCTTGTGTTGCGTTGCAGCGGGATGGTGGGCCATCAAACTTGATGCTGCGACAAAAGGAGCCCTGGATTCAATGAATTTTAAAGGGTGGATTTTCCAATGTCCGGAATTATATGCTGTATCGATACCATCATGATGTACAGACATGCGTGGTAGCCGTAGTATTTTTATATATTTGGAGAATTCGGTTCATATTAAGACAATATACAACGATTTTTCGTTGTTTGATCCTCAAGCTCAAAGATGATGCACACCAAGAACCCCACTCGTTTTGTCTAGCAGCGTTTTCTCTGAGTGCTTGCCCTACCGCAGCACGGGCCTCCTGTAAAACCCTGTTCTTCACAGTGCCAACAATTCGTTCCAAGTACTCATCTTTGGAGCAGTGATCAACATGGTCCTATCCACACAGTGCATTTGTGTGCACAAAAGAGGGTTTCAAATATGTATCCATGAAACCCATTAACAAACTATCATTGCTATTTGAAAGAAGTTATGTTCTCAGTGGTAGACTCGCAAATGCCAGCTGAGGACTCCGAATCCTTTGGGCTTGTGAGCATTGATGGCACCCGCGTTTTGGGTGCATTTCCATCTGACTCCTTGGATTTGTTTGATAGCTCAGAGCCTCGGACTCATGATTTGATCGTTTTTTTTGTATCAATTCCATTCTATTTTGTGCTAGCTGTTTTTTTTGGTGGCAAAGTTAAAGATTTGACTCTTAAATGCATCTCTTACATGCATGATCTCACCACAAATCAGCCAAGTGTTCTTGAAGCTTTTCAAGTATCCAGGAGATGCTTGGACCTTACACTTATTGGTATCCTGGGTGCTTGGAGTTGCAGCTTGACGTTTTTTCGGTACTTTTTTTTTTGTTGAGAAGGAGAGAGATGGTATTTGATAGATGATGCTGTTGCTGAAACGTTGGAAGTGTATAGATGCATCAATCAGTTCGGGGGGAGGCAACCAATATGAAAAACAGGCTTTGCCCAGAAGGCAGGCTGCTTTAAAGAAGAGGTTGTCTTTGATATATCGGGTCTACCTTCAAGAATCTACCTTCAAGAAGATGCGGTGCTTGAGGCTTGTTTTTGAAGAAGAGGCTTTCTTGAGGGAATTGCGTCGGGCGCATGTGTGCAAGACAAGACATGTGAGGACCAAAAAGGTCCTGGGTATCTTTATACATAGGGGAGAGACATGACAGTGAGGGGGGGAGAAAGAAAGCAAGAAACGAAAAACAAGAAAGAAAGAGACAAAGAGACAAAAAGACAAAGAGACCAAAAGACAGAGAAAGCAAGAGGGAGATTTTTTACATGCAGCCCATTAATCGTTTTATTGGAACATCAGATGTTAAACAAGCAGCATTTGTTTCATGGTAAGGCCGCAAGCAGATAGACCCTTGGACGACAATGTGGCTATGGCTTTGAAGGCATTAGATGCAGATTCTTTGCATCGCTTCTTGCGGGAGCACTTGGGAGCGGCACCTGGTGCTAGTCAACTGCGGGCCGATGCAGAGGCAAAGCCCGAAATGCATGGGTTGGAGTTGGATAGATAGAATGGGGTTGAAGGAATGATGATAGATGTTGCGGAATTCTCATGTTGAAGGAATCTTCTAATGGAAGATGAGGCATGGTGGTTTAGAATGTTTAGAGTTTCCGTCATGTAGGGGGTGGGGAAATTTTGGCGTTTGCCCGATATTCATGGCAAGTTGCAGGCCACAGCTGCTTGCCAGCGGCTTCAGCACATGCAGCAGATACTTAGAGAAGAGACACCAACAGCACGGGAGCTTTGCTTTCGAGTCGTCCCGATACAAGACGCAAATTTATCACGGTCCTATTTTTTAACTTTTTTAAACACTGTGCTTTTTGGGTGCTGCATTTGCTGTTACCTTTCTCCCTAGTTTCCAGTAGTTGCAATTTTTCCAATGCAACCAGGATATGGAGGCGAGACTTTTCTTTGCAATACCGAAAGAGTCTTGTGCCTCTTTATGAAGTTGAAGACTGGTTGGAAGCAGGAGGCATTGATCCGCAGACTTGGGCGGATCAGCACACCTGGGAAGAGCAAAGATTTCCATCTGAAACAAAGGCGACTGCCTGGGATTTCTTCTGAAGATGGAAAAAAAAAGCAGCACTACACACCACCAGCATCCGCGACTTTCTCTCCTACAGCCTCATTGGATCAGCCCTATGGCCAGGTTGCCTTGCATTTATGCCATTGTGCAATCGTGGGCAGATGAGAAACTCCAAGTATCACAGTAAATAGATGAATAGATTGGAACGGTAGGATCTTGTCAAGGGTCGGCCGAGAAACATGTCGGTTGTGCTCAAACTTCAGAACTCGCATGGGTTAGGACATGCAGGGACCCAAAACCAGCGAGTCACAGAGGTGTCTCAGCCCTCTTGAGTGGCAAATAGACAATAATTGAACAACGGCCAGGATTCGGGCAATGCCCCAAAGATGTGATTGGCACCAATTTGATTGTTCTCGAATGACTTCTTTGATCAAACATGTAGATGCTGGTGTCGAAAAAAATTGCGTTGCGGAGCATGGTGAGCATTCACGTTGGTGATGGTCAAGCTTGCAAGCAAATCGCGGAGTGATTTGTCCGCGCGCAGTATTGCAACAGTGCTGGAGATTTTTTTCGCAACAGCTTCGTGTCAAGGTACCAAAGGGGTCGCGCAATCCTTGGAGGAGGCCCCGGTGGGACAGAATTTGCTGCGTGCTTGCGCGCATGAATGATCACACATGGAACCTAATGTGTATTCACATACCATACGGTCTCACATCATCCAGTCTCACACATATCTTACTTATCTCACTGTAAATTTTCTCATGGGCTTTCTGCTCCGCGAGGCGGGTATTTGGAAAGAGGGAGACCTGCATCCAGCGTTTAAGTCCTGGGCAAATCGCAAGCGGCGCCGACCTGTACCTTTGCTGAGTTGTTCACAAGTCCTCTTTGAATCACTTTGAATCTGTTTTTTCAAACATTAGTGAGTCATGCATCTCCATGCTATAATCATCTACAATCACAAGCAGCACCATCGAGCACCACTAAAAAAAATCAAGGTGAAGAAGCAGGATGGCTCTTTACCAGCCTTGGCATCTCAAGTTGACCTTGGAACTCAATGTCTCGTTTCTTGGCCTCATTGATGTTCAGTTGACACATGCCTTGTAGTCACTACCGCCTGTTGAGGCTCGGAGGCCCATTTTGCTTTTAGCCTACGTGCCGGAAGAGGGCAAGTTCAGGACCAGAGCTCCAACCTCAGCACATATAAGTTTCACCAATCACCTGTACAATGTGGAACATCCATCCAACATCAACCCTTCGAAAATTTGCCATTTGTCCAAGGCTTCTGGAGCGAGGTAAATGAGATGTCCTGGAGTCCAGGTGTGCGTAGCACACTTGCAGCAATTTGGTACGATTAAGACCACTTCCCCAACTTTCCTGCCAGGATCTCCTCAAAGAGGAGGTCTGTGGAGGTCTTAAGACTTAGGACGAAAGACGTGAACGGACCGGCAGATCAAAAAGAAATGGAGTGGCAGGAGGAGCAACTGTTTGTGAAACCAATTGCATTCTAATCATTCTGGTTTGATGCGCAATGGTTCAGTTTCAGTTTACCGCCCCATTTGAAGCGATTGGATGAAAAGGGGCATTCCGTTACACGGAGCCTGTATACAGGGTTTTGCCAGCCACTGTATGTCACCTCTCAATCGTGTTTTGAGGAAATACATCAAGTTTACCGTAACAAATGCACAGATGCAGCATCAAGAATCGTAGTCCTTCATGTTCGAGTGTGGGAATCTGAATGCCATGTGACAATGTTGTGACAATGATGTGAACGTGACAGGGAGAGAGGGCCTTGATTCTCCCCATGGCATGGGAACCTGCTGCAGATGTTGGAACCCCCAGAGCTATGATGTAAGAATTACACCTTGACAAATGATGGAAATCTATTGGCCTCAGCAATTTGACCATTAAGGCTGGACACTTCCTCCTGGGGCTTTTCAAGAAGTTTCGTGCCCAGAATGCTCCTAACAAAAATTTGCACCAATCAAATCATTGCGTCAGAAAAAAAGTCCTGGTGCAAGAGATCAAGTTCCGCGAATTGCTTATGTATGAATTATATGGAGATATGTGGAGATACTGAGATGCTGTAAAAAAAAGATTGTAGATCTTCAAAAACTCACATGACAGAGGCCTTTTTTCAAAACTCATTCGTTGTTGAGGCGCCCAGAACGAAAGCGCGAAGCGATGCGCTTCATCTACGAAATGGAGGTGATGATTCGAGCCATAACCTTGGGGCTTTGGAGAAGAATCCGACAGGTTGTCACAGGTGGTTTTTTTTTCCAAACACGACATGTGACCCTTGACCTCTCTGAGGGTCATGGTGGGAAAGTTTGCGTCCGGCTTGGTGCTCAGTTCAGGGCAGCCAGCCCAAAAACAAACAGGGCTATCAGCGATCAGAAAGACATCCATGGTAGTCTTGGAAACACACGACTTAAGGAGTGACAAACCAGATCTTTGGGACGTCATGGATGGAAGAGATCACTTGGTGGTGGCATCCTTGGTTTTTTTTGGGAGGCCGAGGGATTTGTTGCAACTTCGCGGAGTTCATGGAGTCGTGTTAAAAGGATAATACGGTACTTCCAAAAAAAGAGCTTTCTTTGACAAGATTTTACTGAACACCAAATCAAGGTATTTCGCATGACAGTTTATTTGATGTATATCATTTGATACGTTAGTCTCATCCATTTTTCGCTCATCCATGTATCATTCACCGCATCCCTTTTTGGCTCATCACCCTTTGTTGTGGCATTGATATGTGTTGTTGTTTTGATATGTTTTGAGTTTTGACAAATAATCTCTTTTCATTTTGTATCCACGCGCTTCCCGTTCCATTTCCCTTTGATTCACTCCTTTGTCATCATGTCTTTTTTAATTGGTTGTATTGTCTCTCTATGCTCTCTTGCATATCTTTGCTATCCCTCTTTGACTTTATTTGGATTTCTGTTTGCCCAAGTCTTGTGCGAATTTGTGCACATCCAACAAGTGAGGTTGTCTCCTTGAATTGTTCCAATTTGTTCCAGCCCCCTAGTCTTACAGTTTCTTTATGGTCTTGTCTCCATATTACTTACACTTACAGTATATAATAGTATAGTGTATGCACTTGTCATGTCTTGACACCCAGACAATGCAGTAGAAAAAACCTAGACCCAATCATAGTCTTAATAATTGAAGAAAACATCACCCATCTTCATTTCATTCATCTTCTCCATCATATGATACATTGTTTGAACATATCTGAACATATCTGAACTGTAACTATGCCCCAATTCCACTCATAGCAAAACAGGTAAGAAAAACCTTGAGACATTAGTGATTAATGAGTCACAACAAACGTACCGCGGTCTTCCTTCATTTGAGTACCGATACCAACTTAAATCCGAGGTTCCTGTTCCAAGTAAATTTGGCCTTCAATACCTTTCTTGAGATTTCAGTTAAATCATCTAACGAATCATCATCATTTGTATGAACGAGTGGTGTTGAAGAATCACAATGGCTCATGACCAAAGATGTTTTCTTCATACTGTGTATCAGGCATGCTCGCACACACTTTTGAAGTGACTGACAAATAAATTCTGGCTTCGTGAATGTCTTCCTGATTCTACTCTCCTTTATTCTTGTTTTGAAATCAGAAGACCAACACTGTCCTTTGTAAGAGGAACACTGTGTCTCATCATTGCAACTGCAAATGCATTTTTATCTACTTCTTCTCATCGATCCGCGATATTCTATTATGTACTTCCTGTGTATCTTTTTAAAGGAACTCATCATTCTGTTTCAATCTCATATCTTCAGGTTTACTCTGAGTGGGGCGATGGTGTTGAAATATCATGGGTGAAATGGTGGATGAATGATGGAGGAATGAAAAATGGATACGGCTAATGAATGCTAATGACTAATGACAGTGAAAAAGATGGGTGAACGAACCTTGCCCGGGCAAACCCTGGCAAACGCCATGCTGCCATGCTGATTCCTAAGGAGCCCAATCACCTCAATCCTGCGATTTTCGACTGTGACACCATTCTAGTAGCTGGCTTCAAAGACCTGGAAGAGGCACCAAGCTGATCGCAGTTTTCTTTTTGAAGTTAGATATTTCCAAGCCGTTGTGTGATTTGTGGCTTCAAAGCTTCACAGTGTTGTTGTGAGGTGCACTCGTGGTGGGCATCCGATGAGGCCAAACAATCCGATAAGAAAGGAGCTGTTCTTTGTTTGTGGATGCCCCACTCAATTTGAATCGCATAATAATCGCAAAAGAGGCAGCAAAACACTAGTTTTCACTCCTTCATGGAGGCCTTGTTTGCCATTGCAGGTGTTCGAACTCATGAAGAACAGAAGTGTGTTGCTGGAGAAGATGAGCCTCCATACCATTGATGGCCAGGGCATTCAAGAAGTCACTGGGGGAAGAACTGACCAAAGAAAGTGGCGTGTGATCTTCAAAGATGTTGTGCTCCAGTTCTTGAAACCTGCTAGTAGAGAGGAAACGAACGGAAACCATGTCTTGCAGGTACATGCAGGTACTAAAACAGCAAAAAAAACATAAAAGAGCAACAGCATAACACAGACCAAAATGGATTTCCTGCTAGAGTCAGAAACAAAAGGGGTCCTGTTATCCATGGGTTTTCCTTGTTGTCCATGGAATGTTTAAAGCTCGCCTTAACAATGCCAGGCTTGGTCGAGTCCTTTGAGGGAACAAAGAAACGAGCCACTTTGGGCGCCTCGCCAGATTTCTGTGGAATATCATAAGTTTTTGGCTGCCAGGGGGGCGAAGGATCACATTTCCCTTGCATCATAGCGTGTGAATGCATGTGACATGGCAAAAGTATGCCAAAAAGAATAGTGCCACTTTTAGGTGACAAGCTACTTCTGTTGGAGATCGTTCAGATGGAATCCTTTAAGCCGCCTATACCTCAGTGCAAACGAACTGACGGATATTTCGATTGCATGATGACCTATGGAGCCGATGGGTGTGTTTAAACGAAACGCCCAGGATGCAGCGCTACGTTGATGTGTACAAGAGCAAAGCCATCAAGGAGTTGTGGATATGTGGAAAGTAGGATGTACAGTTCAACACTTCATGGGCTATCAGCCGAGTGGAAAGCCAATCGTTTTAAAGGAGGATTGTTTCAAACATGTAGGAGGTTCTTGTGTTTGAACGCCAGCATGGTGCACATTTGGTGCAAACTGACCAGGCTCCCAAAGAGATTGGCACTCTTTGCAACCTTCTTTTTGCAGAAGGCGTGGTGTTGGAAAGCGGATTTCGGATTCATGCAGCACAATGACTATGACTGTATTTCGTCGAAATCGCTTCAACTTTCAGGAGCAACAGCAAATGATGATACATTATGTAAACAAGGCCACTTTACTACTTTTGCCCTCAGATGATGTCACTCAGACGAGGAATCAGTGGAGTGCTCATCAACGAGTTCCCAGTGCAGGCACATGTTTTTGTCTCTTTTGGAAGAACTTGCACTTCTCAAATCTTCTGGGGTTCAGCGCTTTTGACGAGTAGCGGCGCAGGTCGCTTGTGCCTCCTGCTGGCGAACTCGATCTGACCTGCTCTCATGGTGCGACGCCGTTACAAGTCTTGTGAAGGTTGTAAACAGATGTGCTGCATTGTGCTACTCACCAACAAGTGGACAAGGAATCACCCCTGCTACACAGCAGCCCCGCTGGAGTGCGTAAAGACATACAGACATTACGCTGTTGAGAATGTCGATGCGTCGATGCCATGTAAAGCAGCTACTGTAAATTTGGATATGCGATGATGTATGTAGTGATGGAATCAGTGAAAGAATCTTCAAAACAGCAAGTAGTTGGAATTCCAGACGTGAACAGGAAACATGGTCATCCATGCTTCAAATTCATGGTTTTTACAGTCATAGACTGTTGAAAATATGTGTTTACAGGATTATGATAGGAAGTTTTAGTGGATGGGATGACTATGCCAAAACAAGGACGACATAGTAATGCGGTCAAATTATACAAGTTGATGTTCCCGCATATGACGGTATGCGGCATTACTCTTTCCCTTGTTTGGGTCCGGTTCTGCAACTTTTCAACTGTCAGCTGTAAAATGGATCGCCCATCAGGTATGAGGCCCCAGGCTACCAGAAAGAGCTAGTGCCCCTGAGATATTCCTCTGTTTCTTGGCCATACCAATCCTGGGTTCGGACAATGTTGAAATTATATGCTACTTGATTTGTGTGCCTTTATGATATGTTGCAATGGACCGAATTGGTTGTCAAAATACTTCCTTTCTTCATGGATCCGTTGGGTACCGTTTGCTCCTTTGAGCTTAGCTACAGCTAATGTTAATGTTGCGTAATTCTGCCTGGTCCAACGTGAAGATGGAGCTAAGGCTCGGTGTCTCACTGTGGTCGTCCCCATGTGGGAAGAGAAAAAGGAAACCTTTGAGGTGAAGAGGTCAGAAGCTGAGAACTTTCATTGCTGCCGGAAGCCTTCTAACACAGTATCGGCAATGCTTTGTGATTTGGTTCTTTTTCAAAAGCCAGTTAGAAAGCGTTACACAGGTCACAAAGTTACACCGGCCTCCCTGGTTACACCTGGTTACACCTCTTACACAAGTTACACCGCTTAAACTGGTTACACCTTACACCCTCCAGCCTTTCCCTGAATGGAGATGTGCAGGCGCTAAGGCCCAGCCACCAGCCATTGCAACACTCGAGAAACCAATCAGCACCCACCAGCACCAGTGCAGCCCCAACATGGCCACGATCACTACCGTCACCAGCACAGCGGCGCTATACCAGGAGCACCTCAGGCACCAGCCTGCACGGCAGGTGATAGGCTTTGGGGCGTGAGCCCAGGACCTTTTGCTTTCCTGGATACGCTGGTTGTGGCATGTCATGTCAGCCTACGGCACACACACACACGACCCCAACAACACCGGTCCCATTAGACTTGACAGGCAAGGCTGGCAGAGTGCATAGTTGTAGTCATGTGGGGCTGGCGGACCATCCCTGAGGCGAAGAGGTTCCATTGCTGCAGGGATGAAGCTTCGAAATCTGAATTTCTCAGCTTGATTTTGGGTGCGACAAAGTTTCGTAGTGCCCAGACTTGCGTTGTTTAGACGCCCCAGATTTCACATCTACAAGAAGCTACAAATGGTTCGACCGTTGTTGACTGATCCTATGGTCAGTGCTTCCTTTTTGATGGCAACTGATATTGCTTTTGGTTTGATATGAATCGACGGTAACTTCATGCGCACGTTTTTGAGAGGCTGTGCCTTCGCCCTTGCAAGCCGTTTTGGAGTGAGGTCTTTGGAGACGTCCCCTTGTTTTGATGGCTGTTTTCACCACCAGGCCTATAACATTCAAAATGGGTTGATCAACAGCAGCGCCCACATGATGGCATTTGTGGGAGGTCCCAAAGACTCGATCAATATGAGTCAACATGGACACCCTCAATTGGGCGTCCGCGGGCTGTGATGCAGAAACCTTTGCGAATTTGGGGTGACAAGAGCATGCCAGATATCCAGTTGTTGTTTGGATGCTGAAGGAAGTCACTTTTGGGCAAATGTTCGCAGCCATTCTGCATGCACTGCCTGAGAGTCGAATTGCCTCTCATCAGCAAAGCTGATGGAGGGCTGGAAATTCCCGAAACCCCCGCGTTGATTGACGTCTCTGCGGAGCAGTGAAACTAGCGACCTGGTTGTTTCATCTTATGTATCAATGATATGTCGATTAACTCATTCGCAGCGCATAGTAGTATAGCGGTGGCACCAGCATGCTTCCTTTGCGGCACGCCCGAAATTGCAGTCTTTTCATGCCCAGAATCGAGCAAGGCAACACGATACAAGATGTTGTAGTGAAAAGTTCTTGAAACAGAAATTTGAAGAACAGAAAACTCAGATTGTCTAGCCAAATCGCTTGGGAGTAGTAGTTGGGACGCTCACAAACCAACATTGAACTGTTTGTCTAAATCCCATTGTAATTACGTAAATTATGTCATTCCATAAATTTTCCTATTGTGAAAACACCACGGCCATCTACGCAGCGTGGACCTAGTAGTTAGGCAGGAACTGATCGCCCTTTGAGCAATGGATGCCGGAGACTCCAAAGGAGACTCGCGGTTACACTTGCAGGTGAAGAACACGTTTTTAGATGTGCAGTCGACCGAGGACCGGCCAGCGGTGTTGAAAATTTCTGCCGGTTGAAAAGAAACCACGGAGGCAAACCTAGTGACAACGAGTACTTACTGAACGCCAGGAAGTCGCAAAGAAACAACATGAACCAAAAGTACTTTCTTGAACTTTAGATCAAAATTACCGTAAGCTTGAGTATACTGTAGGATTTTCATACAGGAACTAGGATTTCAATTCCGATGTTTCCAGTTGTGCATGGCAGGACTTACAACGGAGAACATCTCATGTGCGCAGCAAGAGTTGGGATGGGTCCACCTCTTCCTCTGCTAGTTGCCTGGGAGCTTAGCATCTGGGAATTACGTGACTTCGCCAGAATCCCGAGCTGAAAATTTCTGGAGAATGAATAGATTGTATAGATGTACTTATATAGATCATCATCAGGTACCGATAGAGTACCCCAATTATCCTTGCATATGTTGTGGTGCCGCTTGTTTTTGTGTTCTCAAAGGCTCTGGAACCGGCGACTCGGAAAATGAGCACTACTACCCGAGTTACCCGAGTCAATTGCACCGTCCAGAATTTCACCATTGGGTCGTACAAGAGCCAGAGCCTCAAAATATGCTTTATATCCACCAAATCCTCGGCTAAGCGCCTTGTTGACATCCATCGACCAAATGGTGCAGCCTTTGTCCTTTGAAGTACTGGTTGAACCCAGGAACTCTTCTGCTTCAAATTCTGTCTCTGATTCAGTGGGTGAAACTGCCATGTCCTACTCCTATCGCGATTTTGTGTATGAGCTCGAAGGAGGCGGGCTACAGAGAAGATTCCAGAGAGCATGCTAGGGCCTGCTAGACACATTTTTTGCTCACAAGAATCAGGACAAAGGAGTCCACCTCATCCAGCAGAGGTGTGAGTCCAAGTTATATAACTCAATTAAAAAGTCTGCCAACCACAAAGTGGTCAAAACCATTGCAGCTTATGTGGCCTCAATGTGGCCAAGGTGACTGCACCAGAGTCTGAGGAAGATGATGACTTCCAACCCGAATACGGACAATCCATTGGGTCAAAGGTCGGGATGGTTGATCGTTTTGGTCGACCCGCTTGGCATCTCCCTTCCGGGTTTCCTTATATTTCTTTTAGGTCTTTCCAAGCCCCATTTGAACATGTGTCATGTTGATTCGGAGTTTTGCACAGTTTTTCCATATTCATATCATCCCCTTGAACCTGCCTCTATGGAGCGGGGGAGGACGTGCCATTACAAAAGGGTTTTGTTCCAAACCCCTCATTTCAAGATACATAAAACGCTCATGCAGACAGAAGATCAGCATCTACGTCGGATAATGGACTAAAAGAGAAAATATATGAACAAGGTTGCCCCGGCCATCTTAAACCGGGGTATGTTCCCTGGTATGGATGTATCAGAGGTGTAAGGGCCTTGGGTAAAATCAGGGACGTTATATCTGATATCTCACTATAAATTTCAAGGCCCCTTTGACAGCCAATGATCAAATGATCAAACCATAACTCCAAACCTACGAAATTTGCCAGGGCCATGGCCGTGGAAAATGTACGCCATGTACTCGTGTTCTGGTACGACCTGGCGACTCGGCAACCTTCTTGGGAAGCCAACCGCTGTTTTCGGCAGCTTCTGACAGTTGAGGCTGCGAATATGGTTCTCGGTGCATGTTCTGCCATTTGGATGCTTGGCCAAAAGCTGATATGATTCAACAGAATTCTTTCACAGATCGTGCTGTGAACTTGTTGAGACATTTGCAAACAGCTAACAGCAGCCTGTTAAAGTTGAGGAACACTCGAGCCAGACGGACAACAAGAAGAACAGGCATAGGCCATGCAAAGCAGCAAGGCAACAATACAAGCAAACGATTCAGAACCTTGGTTGAAGAAGAACTGAAGTCTGGGTTCGTTTGGTGCACCATGGTGAGAGATGATTTTGTTTAGATGTCAATCCCAATAGCTCAGGTACAGCAAAATGTTGGATAAATTTGGTGTTTCCAGCCATTTAAAAGAAGATCCAATAATTATGAATTTTAGAAGGTACCATCCTCGTGAAGGCTTCATCCAGTCAGGCCACCAAAATGAGCACTAAGGAAGATCCACGAAGAATACAAGGACGTGAAAAAATTAGAGAACAGCAGAGTGGAAGGCAAAAGGAAATAACGGTATCACGGGTATTCATTTAGTGGCTTGGTCAGCCTTGGAGGCTAAGCAACTCAAATGTTTGGTCTTCCTGTGTGAGTAATGTTGTTTCATGATGTTAAAAGGGATCAGGAACCATGCTACCGGTGCATATCGGGCCTTGAGCCCTTGCAGGACAAGCCTGAGCAAAAGCAGAAGGCTTTGGGCAAGCAGCTAAACTGAATCGGAAAGCTGAACAGATAAAAACGATAACACACTGACTTGAGGCTACTGTAGTAGATGGTGCAAATGTAAATGTAGTATAATGTAATGTAGATTGAGATGTACTTTGAGAATCCTGTAGGTCTTGGAGGCCTGGAATGGCATGGGTAGCATATGGCTGATGGCTGACCTTGTGGCAAGCGGGTACAATTGATGGGAAATTGAAAGCGCTTAAAAATTGACCTTCTCGTCGATAGTTCAGGCTGATGCACTCAAGCAACCACAGGCAACCCTTCCCTTTGCAAACCACACAAGCACTC
This sequence comes from Breviolum minutum Mf 1.05b.01, assembly GCA_000507305.1. NCBI lineage: Eukaryota > Dinophyceae > Suessiales > Symbiodiniaceae > Breviolum > Breviolum minutum. Next base: position 6,783 of record DF241969.1, on the reverse strand, counting down.
AGAAAACACTGCACAAATTCATTGGAGTTCTGACGCAACTATTGTGAATCGGCACGCTGTTAAGATGCTTCAAGGTTCGAAAGTACAAGAACTTAATCGCATGATCGAAAGTGAGATTGTGTAGATCTACATGTGTGTATGTGTTCATGGCTGTCATCATGTACAGTAAGTTGCATCAGTTCTTGAGTTTCTTGATGTTTCTTGGCATGTCACATTGTGCCAAGGATTGCGGACGCAAGCCCGTATATGCGAAGTTTGCTCAAAGGCCTAGATGGAAAAGAAGAAGAGAACGAGGACTCCGGAAGAAGAGACACACTGGCCGCTGCTTGGCATAAGTTGCATTTTACTTGGTGCCAAATCAGCTAGCTGTTTGTTGTCAGCATGGCTGCTCGGACAGCAATCAAGGCTTCCTCTACCTCGGAAATGCCGCGAGTTCCAGGGTTGCAGTTCCTCGTACGCAAAACACCGCGAAGCGTCAGAGAGTGATGTACATCAATCTTAGGATCAAGGCAAAGCCTGTAAAGAAACTCACATTCAACACAGGTAGAAATTGAAACTTGTGCTTGTTGACAGCCTTCTGGATTTCAACAGTTGTGCGATGTCATGTCTAGTACCTTCCAACACATGGCCCGCCAAGAAGACAATGCCACACTCTTCATTCCCAATGCCAAACCAAGAAATAAGGCCTTAAGAAGGTTTTATCAAACGATCATGGTTGCTAATGCACCTCCAAAGCCTTATTTCCTGTGGGGTAGCTTTGGGGGTGAGCCGCTCGATCACCATAACAAAAGGCCCTGTGGCGCAGCAAGTTCATCTGGATCAGTCCAGGCCGGTTGGCCGTGCACTTTTCAACGTCGAAAAACAAAAACGTGAAACAGTCCATGAATGGATGAATGGCAGATCGCTCACCCATGTCAAACAGGATCGAAAGACGTTGATCTCCCTGTGACAACTATGGAAATACCATAACGAGGCGTGTGTGAGTTTGTTCTGTACAACTTGTTTTTGCTCTTATTGTTGTTATAACTTATTATTGTATATTGCTGCTACTGTGGTTATTGGTATCATCAGTGTTTTTGTTGCTCTTGTTCTTTTTGCTTTTCTTATTTTTCTGATTTTTATGTTATTCTACTTCTTCTTCTTCTTTTCTTCTTCTTTTCTTCTTCTTTTCTTCTTCTTTTCTTCTTCTTTTCTTCTTCTTTTCTTCTTCTTTTCTTCTTCTTTTCTTCTTCTTTTCTTCTTCTTTTCTTCTTCTTTTCTTCTTCTTTTCTTCTTCTTTTCTTCTTCTTNGTTGTTGTTGTTGTTGTTGTTGTTGTTGTTGTTGTTGTTGTTGTTGTTGTTGTTGTTGTTGTTGTTGTTGTTGTTGTTGTTGTTGTTCAGCATGTTTTCAGCACTCCTAGGACAGTACACTACGATTATGCGACTTCCGCTATGAGTAGTAGTGAATGTCAGGTATGTTTTCAACTGAGTGCAAAAGTATTCCACACCGGTGTATGTATTGATCCATCAACTTCCTTTTGTCGTATCCCGCCTCGGTTCATTCAGTGCGGATATGCATACATTATCATATTATATATAGATGACAGTACTATCTATCTATCTATCTATCTATCTATCTATCTATCGATCCATCCATCCATCCATCCATCCATCCATCCATCCATCCATCCATCCATCCATCTATCCATCCATCCATCCATCCATCCATCCATCTATCTATCTATCTGTCGGTTTGGGTCCGATGGCCGAGCTTCATGATGGTTCTGGATGTGTGTTGTGTATTGGTAGTTTGTTACTGTCTGAAGCCAATCTAATTGCATGAATCCACAGCGGGAAGCCAAGAACGTGACAGGTGTCCATCACCTGGCAGGGCAATTTTCATCGAAGCCGGTGACGCCGGTACAGGCTCTGTGGATTTCCCCCAGAGGTCTGCGGATTTTCCACAAGCCTGGCACGAGTGCCATGAGTGTCGTTTCACGCTTGCCCCCGCACCATTGCGCCTAAGGTGGGAATCCTAGGGGTAGGCGGCTCCAATTTGCAACGCAGAATTGGCTCAATGTGCGCTACAGTCGGACTGATATTCCTTTCATATTCTCTGGATCAATTTGCAACACACTCGTATTGGACTGTGTTTTCATGATGTAGACAGACAGTCGTTTCTATTGGGTTCTTCGGGGGGGCAAGGGGGTGAGGACAGTCGCACAGTGGTTCGGGGGTGGTTAGGGGGTTAGGGGCAACAACTGGCAGAGAAGTGTGGTGTTGAACCCTCGTTACCCTTGCTTTTTGTGTGCTTCAAAGTGTTGTGCGTTGTGAATTTGAGACCGAAACGCGTTGCAAAATGAACCCGGACCCATCCTAAGGCCTTTCCTCAAGTGATTTTTGTTGCCTTGATTATCATCATGGTTTGACACACGCACACACAGTTTTTTCGCCTTCTGTATGCACAGTTGTTTCTGAAGTTCGCCCTTCCTCACATAGTTTTGCAATGTTTTACACCATTCCAGGGGCAAGCTGAAGTTCCACACAACGAAATATCCCCTCTCGGGGTCAGCCAAGTCGAGTTTTCAGCACTAAAGGCTAGTCAAGCCCTCGAACTTGATCATAACCTCAAGAATAAGTCCAGGCAAGAATCATGTAGCGAATGCAGGGACATTTCATGGAGAAGAATGGCAGGGCCAGAGTTTGAAAACTCCAAGATTTCTACGCCTCCGTTTTGCTTGGAAAATTTGGGTGCTAGTTTGAAACAGTCATCAGCTGGAGGACGGCACGTTCTGCAGGAGCGGCATGTCTAAGTAACGTGCCTGGCAGCAGATTTCAAGGATGAGCTGCCCAGCTGGCACTGTACCAACTATGCCATCTGAGCGGTGTTCAAGGATGTTCAAGGCCCATTTTCAGAATGCAATCACAGCTTACATGCAGAATAAATTCCCAGACGGCAGCACATGCAGCACCAAAAAAACATTTGAACGGGACCAGTTGGTTCAAATCCCAAAACATTAATCGTTTGTACTGTGATGCCCGGTTGTCGGCACAGGGTGATACTTAGGCGACTCTCCAAAGTCATCACGGTTGAGATGCATGGCAAGTCTTAGTGGGATGCCTTGTATTCCAAGAATCCATTCAACATGGAACAAGTGTCATACTTCAGCGGGCTGCTAGCGTTTGCTTGAGCTGGGGTATCCAGGGAACAAGTAGGAAACATCAGTGCTCATGGAACATTTTGGTTTTGGTCATATCTAAACATTTGGACTGTTTACATCGGTTGTGTCCTATTTTGTTTTACCTCAACTCCAGCTCGCGTTGGTAGAACCTTATAGAAACTGGCCACTTTCCTGGCGCCTGCCAGGGATAGATAGGGAAGCCAAGTTCCGAATGCGGCTTGTTCGTAGGGAATCAGGGAATCCAACTGACGTTGCAACACAACGTTTGAGAACTTCCCCCTGGCCTTTCGAATGAAAAATCTCTTTGCGAAATCTCATGTCTTGATTTCTGCATAGCACTTAAATACATATATATATATTATATATACCTATAGGGGGAGAGAGAGAGAGAGATCGATGTTTAATATATGAAATGATTTTGAAAACGTATATGTAATAGAAACAGACACTATACAAAAGATTTGAACGAACGAATCCGTGCGACATTTCCAACAGAGGCTTTTCAACTGGGACCTACAAATATTTCAGGAATTGTTGATAGTATTTTCATGTATTATATTAGCAATTTATGCTTGCCCCCTCTTTAGTTTAACTTTTGCCTTATAGAATTGTACAAAATCAGCTGCATCGAAAATTCATGCAATTATTTATCTTCAGTTAAATTAATCTGATAGATTTGGTAGGGATTCTTTTGCAAATAATATAGGCTTTGGAATATTACCGGGGGCACCCGAACACATCCGAGGAGAACAATATTTTAAGTCTAAAATTTAAAATAGATATTAATAATTGATAAAAATTATTTATTCTCAAATAATTATTATGCTTAGAATACGAAATAATTTCCTCTAAATTACGAATAGCCTGGGAAATTCACGTTTGCGCAATTTCAATTTCGAAAAATCCCAAAAAAAACGAACTTTTTTGGGGATTTCTCCCGAAGACATTTTTCCTTTCCGCGGATACATATTTTGATCATGGCGTCTCACCCATCGCGGAGGGGATCGAATTTTTGCCGTTTTTTTGGCCTCGGACGTCGAAAAAACAACGATATTTTGGGAATCTACTTTGTGCGAAATAATTGTGTTTTTTCGGACGCGCCAGAGCCGGTGCAAAACAAAATTCCAAAAAAAGTCACTTTTTTGGGGAATTTTCCGGGATGTATTTTTCATCATGTTTCCTTTTCCTGGTTATGTTTTTTACACTGTGCTTTCTGGATGGTCCACGACGTCCGCTTGGGCGTCCGAAAAAACGCCATTTTTTCGGCGCGAAAAAACACCATTTTTTCGGCGCGAAAAAATGTCATTTTTTCGGACGCCGAAAAAATGACGTTTTTTCGCGTGAGACAATACGGTGCTTTTTGGCTCCAGCGCTCTCATTGCGGAGACGGATACCATATCTCTCCGCCAACAGGCTTGAACCTAGAATCAGCAGAGATCAGCACATCCAAACTTGCCAATTCAAAACAACAAATGTCA
>DF241968.1:0-66231 GCA_000507305.1 Breviolum minutum Mf 1.05b.01 | reverse complement strand
TTTCATTTAGGCACCCCCCCCCACACCCCCCCCCTTAAAGGGGAGGTGATTTACCGGGGTACGGGATCAGTGATCAGGGAAAACAAATCCGCAAAATCATAGCGAACTTCGTTTTGTTGATTGTAATCCCGAAGATAGCCCGCCCTTTGCGTGTATAGATATATATAGGGTTTAGGTGGTGGTTTCATGTTTTTTTCATGTTCACCCCGATTTTCTGGGGATGATGGATCATTTTTGTTGTTTTTTTTTCAAATGGGCTAAAAAAAACCCAGTGCACGGTGAGGGTGCTGAATGTAGTCAACAAAGTAACTAAGAGCGGAAACTTTTAGTAGCTAGGTGGTAGTTCCAAATATTTTTTATTTCCATCCCTACCTGGGGAAATGATCCCAATTTGACTAATATTTTTCAAAGGGGGTTGAAACCACCAACTAGTTTTAGTAGGAACCCAAGTTTTACATAGATATTCCGATGTATTCTCCGGTATTTCATCCTTTGGCAACTTGTCAACTCCAGTGGAAGCCTGGTAAAACGGCTATGGGTCTTAAAAGTCCTTGTACTGAGGAGAGCGAAAATTCCTGTCCCATGCCATCCATGTATGGTATATTTACCTACATTTGGTTGTTTTTAAAGGTAAAATATGGTTTTTAAAGGTAAAATATGGTTTATGTAGGTAAATATACCATACATGGATGGTATGGGTGTTGCTTCAGGGGATGGTGACCAGAAATGAAATGAGGTAATGAGGACTGCTATAGACAGACATCCCCAAAACGCGACTTTGATAGTGGCACAAGTCAACAGTACTTTGGCGTCAATATAGATGACACTACGCCCTTGTTTTTCATTTTAATGTTTTGGTTGTGTTGATAGTTTTACCTGGATTCTTCAGAAATTTGACACAAAACAAACAGATGAATTCTGCGTATTCATACCCCATAGCACCTCAAATAGCTGCTAAGTTACCCCCCGAGGCCGACAGCGAGAGTGAGGCTCAGGCGGTCTTCAAGTGGTGTTTTTCGGGATTGGTGGTCCCTACATGTTGTCATACATACGCCTACATGTTGCCACCCCTTCACAAAAAGAAGGAAAAGATTGGAACGTTCAAGTCATCAATTTTTTGGGTTTTCACCTTAAATCGATTTTTGTTTCAAGATGTTGAGGAAAATGCTGGATTGGCTGGGTTCCACGATCGGTTATTTTTGTATGTCAGCAGATGTTTTTTCACGTCTTCCTATTTTTCCTGATAGAAGAACTGTTATGACCCTACTGTTGATGGAAGAAATCCTGCACCACCTGACGTATAGAAACCTTGTACCGTAAATAATGGGATAAACTACCTAGCAACTGGTGCAGGATTTCTTCCATCAACAGTAGTACTTCTTTGAGTGCTGTTTTTTGCTTCAGGGTTTCCCCATTCTCCACAATGGCAGTTGGATTCTTCAATGAACTCAGAGGACTCTAATCTTCTCTGTCACTGGTACCTTGTCGTTTCCTACGGTTCGCTAAGAAACCTAGGGTTCCCAGTTACCCCCTTTCTTGGACACCCTCCCATTACCCATAGGATCCATGTATACCACGAAAATCAACCAAATGTAGGCAAATATACCATACATGGATCCTATGGGATTAGGAAACCTATAGGTGTTGAAAAAGCTTGGACAACAAGCTATACAATGACGAACCACTGGAAATGCTAGACTGTGTCCGAAGACCATCGACTAATATACCCAAGCGTCGGTGTTTTTTCTTGTTCAGCTTGTTTCTTACGTCCATATCAAATCAGCAACAAAAACAACAACTTATATAATGATATCAGACAACACCAAATAACATCAAAACAACATCTTAGATCATATCAACATGATATCAAGATAATAACTAGGTGGTGGTTTCAAACATTTTTTGTTTTAACCCCTACCTGGGGAAATGATCCCATTTTGACGAGCATATTTTTCAGATGGGTTGGTTCAACCACCAACCAGATAACCATGTTAAAATGAATGATTTTTGTTTTCTCTTGGCGAGACTGCGAATTTCCAGGCCAGGGAGCGATGGTTTGCAGAGGCGAGGGACCGACCCAAAAAAAAGGGAGGGAACGAAGGGCGATTTAGGAAAAGGGTGAACCAAATGTAAGTGAATATACCATACATGGATGCTATGGGAATTGGTTTTCTTAGATTGTTGAAATTCTTATGTTGCTGTATTTAGTTCAACAACTTATTCAACTTATTCTAGTTAAAAAGCTAGGTGGTGGTTTCAAATATTTGTTATGTTCACCTTTATTTTGGGAAGATGAACCCATTTTGACGAGCATTTTTTCAAAGGGGTTGACTAATATCTTGAAATATGATGATACTGTTGATGGAGGAAATCCTGCACCATTTGGGATGGTGCTAAAACCCTGTAAATCATGGGATAAACTACCGTTCCCTCAACTGGTTCGCAGGATTTCTGAACCATCAACAGTATCAGTTTTTCCTTCCAAAAAAGGAGAGACCCTTTAAAATCGACCTTTTCTTCACTTTTGTTGTTTTCTCTTGGGGGGGACAAAAAGGCCATAAAAGATTTACCGGGTGCCTGCGCTTTAAACATCCACACAACTCCTGTGGTTCGGTAGGTATTTGGACCCCAGAAAACATACCAAGCAAAACCCGTTGACCTCAGGAGGTAGGGAAAAAGGTATGCCTGGATATCTACTTGGAGGATCATCCCAGGACTTGTAAGTGTTCAGGATCAACCCCATTTATAAGCCATTGAGTTCGGCCAGTTGGAAGGGGTCCCACAACCCGATCCTTATGGGACAACAATTAAGCAGGGTTATTAAGCACTTACATCCAATGGGATGGTCCTCCAAGTAGTAGCCATTGATTTATCCCTAGTTATACCCATTAAACCAACCATGGTATACCATTAGGGTTGAACCTGGGGTTATTTCCAACCGGGGGGCCCCTTCTTGTTTGGGACCCGTTTGGTTTGACCCAAATCCTCCGGGAATTCTCACGATTTGGAAGGCCTTGGAGCTCTTGAACGCGATTTTTCCCAACGAGGAAGACTTCTTGGAGCCCAAGTTCTTGAGTGGGTGACTTTTTGTTTGAAGATAAGAATACACCCTGGAAGATTAACATGGAACATAATCATGGCGGTTGGGAAGATCATTTTCCTTTCTAAGTGGGTGATTTGAAGGTTCCATGTTAATGTTCCAGGGTGTAATATTCATTTGGGATGGGATGGATTCCATCTTGGATGGCGTTTTTTGGTGAGTTCTCAGAAAAGGTTCGTTCCGTTTGTTTATTTGGGACGTTCACCTTTCGAATTGATGGGGATTGGAACAGAGTATATACTCCCCCAAAATGCCCTTAATTAGTTCAGAGTTTCCGGAAAGTTTTCCCAATTGATGCCCTGACAAATTCCCCATTTCGGAGTTATGAACCATAGAAATTTGCCCAGTTGTTTAAAGAGTTTTCTGAGTGTCGTTCAATCGGTGATCCCAGCAATCCAAAACACCAACCCAAACCACCAATTTACCACTAGCTGGCTGAGCTTGGACAGATTTTTTGAAATTGGTATTGGAGGTTTTTTTTAGCTTGTAGCCATCCATGGGACGAACGGTATATTTACCCACGTGAATGGTTGATGTTTTTTGGTATATGTAGGTTAAATATATCTAGATACCATGCATGGATGCTATGGGAGTGGTTTCAAATATTGGCATGGTTCATTTGGTTCTGTTTTTGGTTTGGGGTCTGAAACGTTTTTTTTTTCCGAGCAAAAGATTGATGATTCCGCATCCATCTCATTCCCAATTTTGTTGGGAAGTTTGAATTTGAACCAGAAATCATGAAATGATGTCATTCCAACATGTTTTGGGGGGTTGATCAGACTTGATACTAGAAAGTGTATGCTATTTTTTTGATATCCTGTGAATACTGGTAAAATTGTTCAAGTGTTGTGTTGTCATTCATGATGATTTTCTGTGAAAAGCCGAGGCTTCTGGGTACTTTCGAGCTTGTTAACATGTCGGGGGCCCACAGAAATTACGCTGTTTGATGCCACGCGTTTATACAACCATTGCAGACGTCGGAAAAAAAACATCTTCCACCAACTAATACGTGGATGTCCCAGGAAGTTAGTAAATGGTTAGTAAATGGGTTACAAGCTACTTACAAATGGGGTATTCCTTGAGGTTATAAACCCACTGATCCTGACCTTTGATCCTAACTTCCAACAGGACATCCAAGTACAACCATTGCCGTCGATGAGGTGTGTGAGCATTCCGCATCCATTGAATCTCTATGGACCTCGATTGGCAGAGTCTTTGAGTCGGGGATTCCTGGTTTTTGGGGGTTGGAATGCCACCTCCCCCCCCCAAAAAAAAAGGGAAATTAAGGCCTTTAATGGGGGATGATTGATTGATGCTGGTTGAAGTTTCCCCTTAAAATTTGTTGATGGTTCAGAAATCCGGCTAATCAGTTGAGGGAACGGTAGTTTATCCCATTATTTACAAGGTTTTAGCACCATCCCTGGTGGTTGGTGATCGCCGGATTTCTGAACCATCAACCGTAGCTTTGGCCTTATTTCTTGGGGTGACGGTGGCATCGCCTACCTGTCGGATGTTCCTGCAGACTCCAAAAGGAAGCTGATTTCAGGAATCCGAGATGTAGACCTTGGGGGGTTCAACCCACAGCATACTTGTTGATGGCAACCAGAAATCCGGCTATCAAAAAACCACCGAAAGAATGGTGCCAAAACCTTGTACAGTAAATCATGGGATAAACTACCAACCTCAACTGGTTTTCTCGCCGGATTTCTGGTTGCCATCAACAGTATGACAGTGGAATGGGTTTTTTCACCCCAGCATATCCTTCAACAAGTATGGGGGTATCCCTCTGCATATCGATGCTTGGATTTTTGGAACTCCTTTTCCAAAACCCAGGTGCGACTTTTTTTTTGTTTCAGGGAGGGTGCTGTGTGTGTTTTTCTTGAAAATGTTTCTTTAGATAGCCAAGTGGAATTTTGCCCACCAGGTTGTGTTCACACCAGAACGAAGGGGAGTGATGTTCAGAAAATCATCCGTTCAGAAGGATGTGATATTTGGAAGCGTTGGAGGAACAGTAAGGTTAGCCGGTTTCAAAGTTGATGTTAGAATCTATGTATGAAACGCCTTTGATAAAATTTACATGGTGAACCCAAATTGTATGAAGGTTTGGAACTTCAATTGGATGATTTTTTTTGGGTTCCAGCCGTTAATTTTCCATGCGTAATGTTGGGGTATTTGCCCTTCAAAATGAATGAAGTTTCGGTTGGGGGGGGGTCTTTTCAGCTCTTCATCCCTTACCCATGACGCATGCATGGGACGAGTCCAGTATATATACCTACCTACTAATTTGCCATAAAAATCAACCATTCATGGATCGGTCCATATACCGGACTCGACTCGTTTGATAGGAATCCAGACCATGGGTTACGGGTTACAGTCAAAAAAAGCATTTCAGGTACTTAAAATGGAGGAATCCTCACCTGAAAAAAAACAGCTGCAAGCCAAAAATCGCCGAGAGTTTTTCCAGGTTTTTCAGGTGAAGAAACCACCTGAATGAAAGTGGTACCTGAAAGGTGGTATGTAACCCAAACCATCCATGGGACTGGTATATTTGCCTACATTTATTACATTTGATTGATTTTTGAAAATTGTAAATATGGTTTTCATGTGGGGTAAATATACCATACCCATGGATCCCTATGGGCTAAGGAATCCCTGCTTTTCTTGGTGGCCATTTGTAAGGCTTGAAAAAACTTTCCCGACCGGTACGGGTCGTGGACGGACCCCACGGTCCAGCCGCTGCTTACCAACAAAGGTGAAGAACTTGCCGCGTGTTTGGTGAAATTGCAGGTGGGACCTGGTCTTTTCCTTTCCGCCAACAAATGGTTAATAGGGAAAACCAATGGTTAATAGTCCATTAACAAGGCCTTATTTATTGGAGGGGGTAGCTTTGGGGGGGTACCTTAGATTCCCATGATTTTTGCGTGGAAAAGTGGCAGGTTTTTTGTTTTTTTGGGAGTTTTGGGGCAAGTGATTATATACTCATTGGTGAAATAATTTTTGTTGGATGGGGATATATAGTTCAAGTATATCCCAATAGGATCCATGTATGGTATATGTGCCTACATTTTAGTTGATTATTTTTATGTTGAATGTTATCCTAGATACGTGAATATACCAGACTCATGGTATGGGAATCTGTCGTCTTCGGGTATGGTTATACAAAGATCCATCGAAGTTCTCGGAGTTTGGTTCGCCTGAATGACCCTAAATGAATGGGGAGTACTCCCCCGAAATTTGTTAAATGTTGAATCCCTGAAAAATGGTGGAAACTCCAAGGTTCCAGCCATCTGGTGGTTTCTGGGGCTAACATGTCGACTTTCAAGTCATTTGCCACGGCCAATCTCAAAGCAGGCCAACCAGCTTAAACTTTTGAGGATTGCAATGGATTAGTCCGAAAAAGAAAGGTCATATCGACATCTTGGCCGCAAATTATGGGTTTTCTACTGCCTGGAACGCTGGTCCCTGGCCAGGGTTCCTATCCAAAAGCAAAAGTGGGAGATTTCTGATTTTCAGTGCATTGTGGCGAGAGCAAAACGGTTGCTGATTTTCTGGCTTCGTTCAAGTTGTTCCCTATCAATTTCAGGTTGCTTTGATAGACTCTATGTGATATACAAAAAGAATGCACGAATCCAAGCAATCTCAGGATTTTTACTGTGTCATCATCACATCCTTGTTTCCTCTTTTGTATCTTTTTCTCGTGCCTTGATGCAGGAACCCTTGCAAGAACTCGACAGTGAGGAAGAGGACCCAACTGAAGCGACATGAGCTGTGATTTTACGGCCCAGGTTATTTGCTGTGTGGAGGGGATTATAATATACTACCCCTGAAATTCCAACCACCATTAAAACAATGGGTGTTGATATAACCACCATTGCTGAACCCTAAAGGTTTCAATCATCAAAATTGGGGAAAAAACATTATTTTAATGGTGCTGGAAGCCCGAGGCGGCTACCACATAGGGACCATTTCATCAGCCTACTTTTCAGGATCCAGGATCCTTATGACTCAACCTGTCTGTCAGGAATGTCAGCCAAGGGTTTTGAATCCACGTTGCTCACATTGGAATTATTTCGTTGAAACTTCGAATAGCCAGTATAGTTGTATTAGATGATGATTTGTTTTTCAGATTCACACCGTGAATCCATCAGGTATCCATCGAATCAATACTGGTTTTCCTAAAATCAGATTGATACCTCAGATAAATTTCGTTGTATTCAGAATTATTTTCAAATAAAAAACACAGGTACTTTTGAATTCGGACCTTTCACGGCTGTAAAAAAAAACGGTCCAATACGCTCCGCATTTGTGTTGGGGGATAAACTTCGCGTCCGACCCAACCTTCACCGTCGGCACAGGAGGCTGATGAAAGTCCCGATGGGGCAGGTCGGTCGCTCTTGAGCGAACCCGTGGAGTTTTGTGACCTCGATGGCGTGGATTTGGGGAACAAAAATATCCCGGAAGCAACATATGTGAATCACAAAACACCCAAAAAACGACTGGGTGGTGGTTTGTCTTAAAGATTTTTCAGAAAATGTTCACCACGAAGATTGGGGGAAGATGAACCCATTTTGAGGAGCACAGGTTTCAAATGGGTTGAAACCAACTAGCTGAAGATTAACGGCTGGAACATAATTGCCTGGAGGTTTGGTTCAGATCATGTTCCGTTCTAAATGATTTGTAGGTTCCAGCCGTTAATCTTCCAGGCTTTACTTTCCGGAAAACCTTTCCGGAAAACGAACGAATGTCCCCTGAAAATCAATGGTTGGTTCAGATGTATTTTCCTATTGAAATCGTCCCTCTTAGGGGACATCTTAGTTTTCCGGGGGTGTAAAAGTTAGACCTTTAGTCCCAGGGACCTAATTTTTGCCGAGGTTTACAAAAATAAACACCTCCCAAACGATCAACGGCTGGACGCGGAAATTGCTGGGAATCTGCTCCCCGAAACTTACAGCTCGCACCTAGCAGGCGGAAACCCAGAAGGAAGGTCTCATCTGAAGCAACCCCAGTGTTTCAGGTGCGAACTGTTTAGTTTCAGGAGGGTAACATTTAAAACAACGAGAATAACAAGAAGAAGAAGGACGACAACAACAACAACAACAACCACAACGACAACGACAACGACAACAACAACAACAACAACAACAACAACAACAACAACAACCAACAACCACCAACGTTCTTTTTCTCCAGGTGCTGAAGCAGGTGCCCAGGTGTGGGACCTTAGTGACCAATTCATATCAAGAAATTTCCACATTTTGGGGGGATTGATCAAACTTGATACTAAAAAATCGAAAAACTAGGTGGTGGTTTCAAATATTTTTTATTTTCACCCTGAAAATTGGGGAAGATGAACCCAATTTGACGAATATTTTTCAGAAGGGTTGAAACCACCAACTAGTCATCCAAGTTATTTCCCAAGTCATATCTAAATCTAAGTGGTGCTTTCAAACATGTTGCATTTCAAAGGCCCAAAGTTTAACATAGCCCTTGAAAAGGAACCAATTCTAAGAGGGAAAATGGGCTACGTGAAATTCCTTGTATTGTGAACCTCATATATGACTCATATTTTAAAATCCCGAAACGGACGATTGATCATCATTCTCCAATTTGTGGATCATGAATTTTATGGAGAGTCGCCGTGTGTTCTTTGGAAATGTGTTCTTCTAGTTGGCGGTTTCAAACATTTTTTATGTTCAGCCCTATTTGAGGAAGATTCCCGTTCTGACTAATATTTTTCAAAGGGGTTGAAACCACCAACTAGTCTTCATTACTTCTGTAAATTGTATGATTTCTTTCGTAGATAGTTGGGTTCACCCACCCTCCCAGTAATAGTAAGTCTCCCCCAGGATCAGAAAGCCCACCCAGATAGCATGTCTGGGAGGTGGTTTCAGATATTTTTCATGTTCACCACGACTTAGGGAAGATTCCCAATTTCCCCACCTGTCAGGTGAGGGTTGTTAGATTTTATGTCAGTCTCTTCTCCTCCTCGTCCTTCTCCTTCTTCTCCTCCGCCTCGTCNAGTAATTGACTAATATTTTTCAGATGGGTTGAAACCACCAACTAGATGCTTATTTTTACATTGAAAGGTGTTGGTTTCACCTTTGCTCCTGGTATATGATGCTTTACCAATCGAGAATGCATCAATGAAATTATTTCATGGACATATACATCACATTGGACCACATCAGAATTTCAAAATGGGATGTCACAGAATATTTATGTATAGATCAAGCATATAGCCAATGTTTCCATTCACAGTTATTCAATTGAATAACAAAAACTACCAACCCTAGTAATAGCTTAAGAACCAAGATATATATATTTATCAGATGTTTTTCAAATATGTCATATTTCCAATATGGTAAAACCCCCCAATTTTTCAGCATGGCATGGGTCCCTATAAATTCTCCCCCTCCAACCATGTGGCAGGGTGGGTTGTCACAACTCCAACCTCCAGGCTTTGGAGGCTGCTCGTGCCGGACAACTCTTTGAGCTGGGGAAACCAAGAAAAACAAGATGAGGAAGGCAATGGATTCTAAGAACTTTTCAACATACCCCTGGAACATACCCCAGACCCAGAACCAACAGTTTATGAAGGAATTCCTTTGATTTGAGAGGTTGGGGAGGCCTGGGGTATGCTCCAGGGGTATGTTGGGGTTTTCTTGGATGGATGTGATACATTTCAATTGTTGTTTCGAAAGGTTCCCTTAATAGGTGGGATCGATGATAAATAATCACCGAATTGGCAGGAAAGATACCACTTATATACCACTTATAGTCCTTGCCAATTGGATGATTATATGCTAAAACCCTCTCTGACTCAGCCAATGGCCAACCGGCTTAAACTTTTGGGGATGACAAACATTTCATAGGAAAAATAAAGTTTAAACTTTTATTTGATGATCCTTTGACTGAGTAAGCTGTACACTCCAGAAATCTAACATAGGTACCATGCATGCGTGAGAGTCCCTTATTTCGCATAGTAACATGAAGGTACTAATACTGTAGGGTTTGGGCTTTAGTACGGAAAAGGTATGTGAAACCTTTCCTTTTGGAAGAGAATTTGTGGGTGGTTTCCACGTTTGGTACATGCACAAATTTGAAAGAAAGGTCTTTCCATCATGTTCCAACTTGTTTGGAGACACCCGTTGAGTTGGAGAACACACATCCTGAACAGGTTGCTGATGAGCACATGATCTTTTCGGTTGACAAGTGGAACCCACAAGAGAGGTGTCACAACATGAGCGGTCCCGCTTCGGTATGAAGCTTTCATCAGATGATCAAAACTGACTACAAGCTTTCCGGGGGCAGAGTTGCTCTTTTTGGTGCTTTCGGAGTTCGCAAATTCCGACAGATTTTACCGTAATCGGGTAACAAAAAATTTGAAAAGCAGTTCCCAATCTGTCGATTCCGAAAAATCGCCTCATATAAATCAATACGTGGGGATTAGGCCGAAACGTACCTTTTTGCTGTTTCGAAGCTGTGTCTTTTTCGGAACTGTGAGGAATGTGATCGGCTCGGCCCTATGTGAGGTGGCCGGACAGTTTGCAAAGTCAAACATGGGGTGCAAGGGGTACAGTCTTCTGGAAAGAAATGACTGGGATTCAGTGTTTCTGAAACAACATGTGAGCAGTTCTTGTTTTTCCACACCCTGATTGTTCGGGTCAGGGCTGTTTGAAACACCTGAAATCTTTCATGGGAATCATGCGAAAAACCCAAGCGATGTAGAATGGAACGGCACACTTCATTTTTTCTTGTAGTTCATGTCATGGGAATGTACCTCGTCAACGGCGATATGGCCATTGTAAAGTGGCCAAAGTCGAAACACTAAAAGGTTGTATGATACCATGAAGGACTCTTGAGCATAGGTTCGAAATATTGCCAAATACAGTCACTAAATGTTCCTAGATGTCGCTAAATGTCACTAGTCCATTCTTGGTTCCGATGTTTTTTTTGAGTTTGTTTTGTTTTTGCCCTCGATGGCCTCTCTGTTGTGCAAAAAAACATGGGAAGCACAACCCGTGTACAACCCGGAGACAAGTTTTTCTGCGTCACATGCTGTTCCAACCGCATTTTTTATGGAGGTTCTCATTCAAGCAGCTGGTTGTTTAGGGTAGAATAGGGGATTATACTACCCAGTTATGTGGGATTATAATATAATAAAACCATCATAAGGATCCCATCCCTATTAAACGGCCAGCAGAATGGATAGTAGTAAGGTTTTTTCATCGCTCATTTATCTTCAACCACCAAGTGGGATCTGAATGATATCCACTTGGATGACAGCTTTTGTTTGAAGAGCTGCATCTTTCGAACCGTTAGAAAAAATCATAGGATATGGGTGCCCTCTTGAAAGATGGTTTTGAATACGGGGAAAATTCATACCCTTCCAAAATGTGCCCCTATGTTATACCTTGCACCTCCGAAATTCACAAATTTTTAGGAAACCAAAAAACGTGAAGGCTTGAGGGGATTCCTGGGCCACATTTGGCCTACTTGCCAAGGGAATCCCCCTCTTGGGAATCCCCCAGTGAAACCCGGGTCCTGAAGTCTCTGCCCTGAAAGTCCCGAAAAAAAAACATGAAAAAGATGTAGGGGAAATTCCCCAAAGACTTGTTTTTTTTTTGCTTAGGAAATTTAAATGCCTGGAAGTTCCAGCCGTTGCGGTTCGTTAATTTCCATCAACTTGAAACCCCTAAAACCAGCGTTTTCCAGTTGCCAAAAAAAAATGGTACTTTCCTAGGTTTTCAAGCTGATCCCAAAATGGGGACGATTTTGAACAAATCGGTTTTGACTTCAGTAGGGTCATGGGTAAAACTGGAGATCACCCAAAATTGTTGTAACATTCCACCCTCGTTGAACCTGACTTTTCCCTGGCAGTTTTCATAAAACAAGAGGCCTTGGCGTTCATCAACCATTCGTGCCTACCAAACTGTCGTGTGGAATTTGCCTCTGGGTACCTCGATCTTCAAAAAAAACCTTGCTGAATGGTGAAACTTGAAACTGGTTCAGGGATGGGAAATCCTACCCCATGACGGATCCATGGGATTGGTATATTTACCTACATGAATGGTTGATTTTTATGGTAAATTCGTAGGTGAATATACCATACATGTATGATATGACGTTTTTCGGAATTTGCATGGACAATTTGCCCAGATACACCCCATTTATCATGTCCCAACATCGGCTCGATTTTATGATTTTTGTTATTTACCTGAATGGCTGAATCTTTATGGTATCAATTAGTATATAGGCAAACATCCCGGACAAAAATCTCCCATGGATCCATCCGTCAAATATACCCGCTGTGTTTCCCCGGTGATTTCTCAACTCAACGATGGGGGGAACTCGACGCGGGAGATTTCAGGAGTCAGTTTGAGGCTAATGGCCCCGGTCTTTGGCTCTACTGCGCATGGGGATCCTGGACAAAAACCGTGAGTGGAGAAAGGGGCCGAGGCCGAGGTGTCGGGTGTGTGGACTTCGTGTGTGTCGCCAACAACGAATCGGTCCGAAGGGAATTCCCTACTACAACGCGGGATGGTTTTTTTTTCCGGAGGTGCCATTTTTTGGGACGAAAACGTTTATATTTTTTGAGCAGAAAAGAACTAGGGAAACATCTGAAATGTATTCCCAAAATGCAAAAAAAAATGACACTCCCGTGAGCATCCAAACACCTCCTGAGGTTCGGTATGACTGGACCCCAAAAACATATACATCAAACACCGCTCACCTCATGAGGTATGACTGGATGTCTAGGGGAATGTTGCATGGAAGTGTTCAAAACTTTTTGTGGATTTTCTGCAACGGTGTTTTCTGCAACAAATAAGAATAAGAGTCTCTCCTGAAGTGAAACTGCCCTGACCGGCTTGAGACATGTAAAAGAAAAATGCTCCTTTTTGTGGTTTAAAGGCGGTAGTGCACGGTTTCAATGGATTTCCAACGTACACAGGGCGGACATTCAATTTGAAGGTGTGTTAGCCTTTGTTTTGCTTGTGGAAAGTTGTAGCAATGCCGAGTTTCGGATCACCTTTCAATAGCTGTTTCGAATGGTTCCCTTGATAGGTGGGATCGGTGATACATATAATCACCGAATTGGCAGGAAAGATACCACTTATATACCACTTATAGTCCTTGCCGTCCTTGGGTGATTATATATCAATATATATCACCGATCCCACCTATCAAGGGAACCTTTCGAAACAGCTATTGAACCTTGGCAAAACCCACAAGCTGAAATTACCAAGGTCTCTCGTCGTCCTTTAGTTCCAGGAGATGAAGTACTCATGGCCTATGCAGCCTGGCATGTGAAACGCCAGGTTTAACCTGTGGGGTCAAAAGTGCTGCCTTAGCAGAAAAATGCTCATGTTTTTTTGAGAGTGTCGAACATGTCGGAACTTTTCATGGAATTTTTGAGATGAATTGATATATTTTGCCAAGAAACACGGATTGCGCAAAAAAACAGCAAAAAAAACATCCCTGTCGTGTGGGCGTCGTCCTTGGAAATCCCCAGTTATGGCGACCTGTTTATTTCGGTCTGACTGACGACGTCACATCATTTCGGTCAGATACAAATAAGCCAAGAACTGGAAATATCATGCAGCAACAGATTCAAATCCTTCAGTTTTGCACCAATTCGGAGCTGGCAGTTTGAGGTCTGTATACCCTATGCCATCGATGGTATATTATGTCTACCGCATATATTATACATATACATTTACCTCAAAAACAGACTACTCCAAATTGCAGGTATATATGCCATACATGCATGGTTTGCGTTGAAAGTGGACTTTCTTTTGCAATCGATGAGATTTCAAACATGGGTCCCGTTCAAACTGCATTTGATCAACCTTGTCCTGGTGGAGACTTAAATTCCCTGTAAGTCCAAGCCGACCAAACGGCTTGCCCATTGGTATTAGGATCGGGAATCCTTGATCCATGGATCATCCTAAAGACCAGCCACTTTGTTTGGTCGACTGGACTTCCAGGGATAAATATCAAAACGGAATTTCCATGGAATTCATGATTTCCAGTGTGTTTTCGAGGGGTTTTGCCTCAAAAACGTCAGTTCTGAGGTGCCATCAGTGGTTGGCAAGCCGTTGGAGGTACCTGCTGTCTTGTGAGAAAAATCACCTTCAAGCTGATTTTTTGTCAAAGCAAGAAAAAGTCGCATCATCAACAAAAACAAGTAGGGGTGGTTTATTTTGGAAACTGAAATTTGTTGATGTTTGGGATGTTCATATAATCATCAAAATTTCAAACTAGAGTAGTTTTATTTTGAAACACATCATTTTTGGGTGGATTTTTGGTGGATGTTCTTTTGATTTTCGACACATGTTGCTTGACCGAAAAAGCACGACCCACAGACAACAAGGCGGCACACAAAATTCAGCCCCTTGAGGAGCGGCAGAGCAAGATGAAGAAATTTGGCTTCGCATGTAATTGTTGGGGAAACTCTGAAATTGGGAAGGTACCCCTGGAAGATACCCCCTTAACATGAATCCCTAAAAACCCCTTAAGATGGTGTTAAAATGAGGATAAATGGGTGTTAACCCTCCAAAACAGGGGGTTAGGGTGCCATTCCAGGGTCCCTGGGTCAAATCTCCAAGGCTGTGGAAGTTTGGAGGGATCTTGATCCTGGACTGGAGGTTTGGTAAATGGTTGGTGTAAACTCCAATAGACCCCTATTTATACACCCCCGAAATTTAACATAGAACCTGAAAAATGATGGTTTCCAAAAGGAATCTCCTTTTCCAGGGACTTCTTTTCAGGTTCCATGTTAAATTTCTGGGGTGTAAGTGGACGATTTCACCCAGTTACTACTTAGCCATTTACTTGGAAAAAATAGGCCGGACTTTTGCCCCAATTCTCAAGCCGGATTGGAAATCGTCTCCCAACTCATCCATTTTTTCAGGTGATAGGTGAAAATTTCGGGCGTGTGGAACAATCTTTCCACTTGGAACTGGGTACCTACTTGGAGGATCATCCCCGATTCATAAGCCATGAATGGCCATCTGGAAGAGGAAGGACCCTACTCAGGGAACTTATTAACCATGGTCATTACAGGAACCACTTACTAATTGGGATGATCTTCCAAGAAGACATAACCGTTTTTTTAATGGTTGCCTATCATTTGGACTCTATTCCAGGTCATGACTACGTAGTGAAAAATGGCTGTTGCACCATTTCCATCCATTCAAGAAATGGTTGTTTAGGGTGCCGGGCAAGAATCAAAGGCCCAAAACCCACACCAAAACAGCGGCATGGCGGATCATGTCATACTGTTGATGGAAGAAATCCTGCACCAGTTGATAGGAATTCTATCATAACATACCCCATTATTTACAGGGTTTTACACATCCCAGGTGGTTGTTTGGGATTTCTGAACCATCAACAAAAATCTCTTGAACGTAATCATTGATCATTGAAAACAAAAAGAAGGGACCGAACTTACAACTTGCCACTTAGTCAATGGCTGTTTCGAAAGGTTCCCTTGATGGGTGGTAGGTGATATATAATCACCCAATAGGCAAGGACTATAAGTGGCATATAAGTGGTATATATTGCCAATTGGGGGATTATATGGTACCTACCACCTATTAAGGGAACCAGAAACAGCTATTGAACTTAGTTTTTTTTCTGTGAGATGTGGTATGTTTTTCTTGTGTTTCTTTCTTCCCCCGCAAAACAAAAAGCAAACCCATAGCATCCATGGGACTGGTATATTTACCTAATTTACCATAAAAAGATCAGCCATTTATGTAGGTAAATGTCTAAATCATACCAGTCCCACCCTGGTACCCTACTGTAAACAACCCATTTTTTAACAGATGTTTGATGAAACAACCATTTTTTATGTAATGATTTGGGTTCATCATCCAAGTGAGAACGCCAACCATTTATAAACAGATGGCACCATCAGCTTCCAGTCCCATGGATCCTTCATGTGAAAAAAATATCTCTCCTGAGGTCGAACCTGCGAAACGGACAAGGTGGGGGGGGATCTCTCTGGGATGTCTTCTTCTTCGGCGGGAAGGGGACCTGGTTTATTGGGACTTTTTTCATAGAAATCTAAGGGTATCGGAACTTGTACCCAATGCCACCACTCTCATCAATGTAAGGCCTTATTAATTCAAAACTTACCTGGCAATTCTGCGAGTTTGTGCCCTTTTTAAGGGATGGTGAGTTCACATGACCCGAAATCAAAGGCGAAGTCTACGTGACAAACCCAACGTTTGGGAGGTGAAAAGGTCACGGTGGCTGCATCACCTGGTATAGAAGCATCAGCATCCTAATTCACCCCTATTTAGGGAAGATTTCCGATTTGACTAATATTTTTCAGGTGGGTTGAAACCACCAACCAGTTATTTTTTTTGGGGAGGGGGTTGGGTTGGGTGGCATTGGTTACCTTTATAGATGTTGATGAACTTTGGCAGCGGATGCATTTTTTGATGGGAGCCTCAGCCATAGGATTCATGGAACGAAAGACATATTTACCTACTCATTTCCCATAAAAATCAACGAAAAAATGTAGGTCGTAGGTAAATATACCAGTCCCATGGATCCTAAGGGTCATATAATAAATCACTAGTTGGTGGCAATTCAAATATTTTTTATTTTCACTCCTATTTGGGGAAGATTCCCATTTTGACTAATATTTTTCAAATGGGTTGAAACCACCAACCAGATAAGAGTTTGCACCACTTCAATTGGAAGACACCTGGTTTTTGATGGTTTTGTTGCTTCTCTTGACCTGTAATATGACACAGTGAATCACCTTCGGGATCAATTTTCTAGTTTCACACTTGATTTTTTGCACATGGTTTACACCAAAAAGAAAAGCTACACTCCGGCAAACTAACATAGCAATGGAAAATGGACCCTTTGAAGATGTATCTCCTATTAAAAATGGTGGGTTTCCATTGTTATGTTAGTTTACCAGAGGGTATATTTAAAAAAAACACCTAACCTAACAAAACCTTAAAAAACAAGGCTCAGTTCCCCCCCCCCATATGCCTCCCATACTGACCTCTAAAAAAGGATACCATCCCATGACCTCCTCCCTTGGGGATTTTCCTCGACGTCGTCAAACACCTTCCCGCCGCGAAAAAACCAAAACCAGGTTCTGGAAGCGGAAGCGAAAAAATGACCTTTCGAAGCCGAAAAAGGAGAAAAAAAACGACATAACCCCATACCATCCATGGGACTGGTATATTTACCGAGATTTTGGTTGTTTGTTTTAAAGGTAAAATGTGGTAAATGTTTTAAGGTAAATTTTGGTAAATGTAGGTAGATATACCATACATGGATGGAATGGGTAATGGGATGCATGCATGGAGGGATGGAAAGCTGGTCAAATTAGTTCGGGACCTCAAACCACCTCCTTCACCCCAAAAAAGGTAGCTTTTTGGAAGGACAATGGGACCCCTTATTTCAAAAAAATCTAGGTGCCGTAAGGATCATTGGACCCTCAAAACTGGCTATTTCCCTGCGTCATACAGGTTCTTTCACCCTTCCATTGGAGGGTCCAAGATCCTTAGGGTGGGTGAAATATTATTCCATTTAGCCAGATCCTGAGGTTTGGTGTTCACCAGGTATGTTTGTTGGGGGTCCAGTCATACGGAGCCTCAGGAGGTGGCCCTGGATGTTTATAGCGGGAAAGATGAGTTTGTTGATGTTTTTTTGTTCGCTGTCCTTCCTTTTCTGGGATCGATAAATCAGGATATGTATATGGGATATGATTTTATGATATGTATACATCATGCACCAGGTGATTCAAAGTGACCTTTTAATCCCCTATTTGGAGGTCACTTCACCTTAAGGTCACTTAACCATCCCAAAATGGTCACAAAGAATTGCCAGGTATATATTATCTATATGTCAAATGGATATCTAATTTCCTTTCCCAGCTTCGCATTTTTTATTTTAGAGACAAACATACCGTATCCATTGAAACAAATTCAACCACCCCCTCTTAGCAGAAGCTAGAAAGTTTGGGGATCGACATTGGATATGGCTGGATACTGCATATACATTTAGATTCATTTCACTTTGAGTTTTGAGTGGTTTAATGTACTAGGTCAAGTTATGTTTGGGTTACTGGAATAAAATTCCGTTCACATTAATTGACCCAAAGTTTCAAGGAGGTTTAAAACCAAGAAAAGACCACCAATCAACCACTATAAGTGGTACTACTTCTACGCCCTGGAAATGATATTGAGGCCACTTTGGTTAGTCACCCGTGAACCAAGCAGTAGAATGAAATAGGTTGCGTCGCCCTGAAAATGACATGGCAAACATGAGCATCTGTTCATAGGTTAGCATCATCAAAACATGAACACTTTTTGAAAGGTACAGCACAGGGGTTTCTGATATGCCCACAATTACAGAAGTAAGTAACAGCTTTGCAGTGGAGCAGGCAGCGACTTGCTTCCCACGGACTCCTGCCTGCTGGGGTACACGGCGCCCCAGGCCAGACCATGACGACGGAGCAGCGGCCAAAGAAGCCCTGCTGCAGTTAGGTTTGCGAGGGCTCCAGCCGAGCATCGTCGGTGGAGCAAGTTTCACCCACGGGCGGTGGGATCGGAACTTCCTACAGCTCCTTAAAGGACTGGGGTGTCACTACACCGCAGTGACATTGGTGTAGGCAGGAAATGACCTAACATCGAAATGGACCACCCCAGAAACACTCACCGATGCCGTCGAGGAAGTGAGGGAGTTTGGGGAATGGTATGGCATCCCCATTCGCCTGATCGATGTGGTCGGTGAGCGTTACACTGCGCGGTGAAACTATTATGAGTTATAGGTGAATCACATGACAACAAAATGCAAAGTGAACAAAACAAGTAGACCAAACAACTCACATATAGAAATTTGTTGTTTTCATGGCATTTCCTGTCCACACCACCGCCCCCGTGGTTTTTCATGGGAATCAAAGCCAGAAAACCGAAAAACTACTACAACACTTCATGGTTGCAAACAAACCTATGATTATAAAACTAGCACTGTCATTTTTCTTGCGCAGAGTCTTTGATTCCCATTGAGCAGATGGACGTTTCACTGCTGCCATGGCAGCACAACCTTTGAGAACAGCTAATATGAAAGCATTCAACAACTTTAGCATCAAACTGGCAGCGCAAAATATATTATCTAATGCATAAACACACACGTACAAGATCAATAAGGAAATACTCAACTAAGCTTTTTGCTTTTCCTCAATACAACCACGGGGCAGGACTTATCCATAGACACCGCCCGGTGTTTGCATCCATCTGTCTGTTTTCCTAATACAACCGCCGCGCAGGACTTATCCATAGACACCGCCCGGCGTTTGCATTTCTTTTCAAACATTTGAATGGTTCCTCTCGACATCGAAAAAAGTGAGCAGCAGCTTTGTGAGAACAGCGTCAGTACTCAGATTCACATTTTCCCAATAGCGGTTGACCTTTTGATTGAGGGCACAAAGCTTGGACTCAGAGAATAGAAAGGAGAGATGTGTTGATGGTGTGTATTGAATGGGTAGCAGTTTGACAAATTCCATTTAATGACACGTGTACATATGAAGTTGACTCGTTGAAAGATTTGTCTCGGTACTGTGCGAATCTTGGAGCGTGCAACCTTCTTGGAACTATAGCAGTGAATTCAAAAAATATGTATCAATTTTGCAGCTCGTTGGCTTCGAGCTCCCATCGATTCGTGCGCTCTTCGAGCCTCATTCGCACGAACGTGGCGTCACAGCCATGATGCCAGCAGTCATTGGCAAACACAGCTCACATGGGATCGCAAGGCAAGCTATGGTGGGGCCCCCAAGGCCATCTTTTACAACCTGGCGGGCGAACTTCAGTGCGAGGTGGTCCTCCCCAACAATTTATCAGAGACTTTCACCTCTCGGTTTTCAAAGCCACAAAGTCATCAGTCATCAAAGACGTGCTGCCGCCCTCTGCGTTCCCTTTGCATTGTGGCTTCTTCGCATGTACTGCCGGGCTCAGTATTTGAAACAAATGCCACCAAAGGAATTACCAGATGAGCCCGCAAAATTCATGTTGAAGGTGAGAACCATGAGCGGAAATCACGTGGAGCTTGAAGCTTCTGCATCCTGGAGAATCAAAGACTAGAAACGGGCTCTTTCGAGCAAAAAGGATGGTGAGGGCCCCATCGGAGTACAACTCCTCAAGGACGACAGTTTGTTATTATTAGCCAATGATCAGACACTGGAGTCTGCGGGGCTTTTGCAACCCGAAGCGGATGTCATGGTGGTATTTTCAATACTCCGGCTTGGGTCCAAAATAAGGACAATGAGAAGGAAGCTGGGCAGCAACGGGCGTCCCTAACCTTGGGTCTGTTCTTCAAGGTTTTCTGCACAAAGCTCTGCAAAGCCGCTGTTGCTTGTGGCTTTTGGTGGTTCTTCAAGGTTTGCCGAGTGCCCCACTCTTGACGTGTGAGAAGGGTGACTCATGTGGAAACTATTCATTTTAACGATGAGTCCCACAGTGGGGATTAGTGTGCGCGCTAGCGATGGCGGGGAAAATGGGATGTTGGAGTCTGACTAGCAGTAGACTAGTAGTAGACTACAGTACTATTCTTTGATGACATTTAGACATCAATTTTTCAAAATCCACAAACAGAAATGGAGAAAAAACAGCCAGCTAGATAGATGCAAAAAAATAAAAACATTGAATTTTTCGGATTTTCAAAAATGTCGTTTTTTCGCTCGCGCAACCTATTTGAGGCCCCGGTAAGACCACCAACAACACCAAAAAAATTGGTTCGGAAGCCGTTTTTTCAGAAATGACTCAAACCACCAGCCAAACTCCAAAGCGAACAGGACATCGAAAAAAAACGGGGCACAAAGAGCCAAAACAAGCAAAACAAAGAACAAAACAGGTAAGAACTACAATGCAAAGGGAACGCAGAGAGTCAAAAACGATCAAAGCAACAAACAAACAAGCAAGAACGACGCAAAATAATGAAAATTAGAAACGAAAAAGTCGCGAACAATAAAAGAGCATGCTTGGCCTTTTTTGCCCTTGCGCTCGCTGCCCTTGTGTGCTTGCCTCTTTGCCTTCGCGCTCGCTGCTAACTAACATATCCCATCAAAAATCACTTTTGAAGATAATTTTCCTTTTCCCCAGGTGGGATATGCTAGTTGTTTGGAGGGTAATATTTCTCAAACTACTGGGACCTACATATTCTTGGAAAATTGGGGTGGGCTCAAACACCTAATGTCCCGTTGGAAGTTAGGATCAAAGGTTAGTAAGAGGGCTATAACCTCAATATACCCCATTTGTATGTAGGTTATCATCCATTTGCTAGCCATTGATCCTAACTTCCAACGGGACATCCAAGTACAATTTTCCGTTATTTTTGTTCCATATTTTTTCCCCATGCTTTCTGAATTCCCATGAATTCCCCACGTTTTGAAAAAAAAACACATGGGTTTTTTCCCCGTAAAAACCTGGTCTTTTCACACTTACCGCCTTCCTTCACACACCGGGAAGCTTCATCACCTGCAGCTGTCCAGCTCCAAAATTTCGGGGTGCCGGATGGACTTTTCGTTTAGTCCGAAGATCGGACGTGTTACATGGCCTTCCCCTTGGCTGAATTTTTTGGATGTGGAGGAAAAATCTAATCCCACCCTGCGGGTAAATGGTGTGGAACTGTTGGTGGTTTTGGAAACCTGGGGATGTGGAAATGGTGTGCGGCTTTGGAGTCAGGCCCTTTTGCCTGGGCACTCTACAGCCAACCAACCATATTTTTTGAATGGTAAAAAAAAATGGTGAAACAAACACCCCTTTTACATTCATGATTTTTAAAAATCATCCATTTTGAAACATCCAGGATTGAAAGTGGATGGATGTTTAGGGTACCATGGGTGGATGGATGTTCTGGAAATGGAGTTTCGTACCAGATTCGAACCCCCAAACCACCAAGGTATGCGTACCATAGTGAAGCCAACGAACCAAGTGCAGTTGCTGGGACCGTGTTTTTCCAACCTTATTTTTTGGGGGGGAAGAAGCACAGAATTTTTTTGGAGTCAAAAATATGAGTTAAAAGGCACTAGAAGTCTGGCAGATGTTTTTTTTCAGCAGTGGCAAATTGAAGTATATGGCCAGTACAGCCTTATGAAGGGATCATAGGTGGTGAATCGTTGCTTAACGTCTTCTGATTTCTCTTGGGGTCGGGGGGTAATCCGGGGCGAGTATGCTTAGAAAATCGGGGGGAGTATGCTTAGAACATCTGGGGGAAGCCTCAGGGGCTACAATTGAATTTCGTAACGGTGAAGCAGTTTGGGATCAATTTGTTTGGTGGCCAAACTGAAAATGATGTCCCAGCATAAAATGCTCAGATGATGTCATCCAACCCCCCCAAAACAGTAGCATGATAATTTCTGGGTGGTGGCAACTCAAATATCTTTTATTTTCACCCCTACTTGGGGAAGATGAACCCAATTTGACTAATATTTTTTAAAGATGGGTTGAAACCACCCACTAGGAAGAATCCTACTAAATTTGCCTCTGGATGGCTTGACATGTTGCCAGGAAGAGCTGAAATCTTTCAATATGTCTAAGCAAACGATGAGTTCAAACGACCAAAACCCGCCGGGGTGAGGTTTCTGTCACCTGTTTATGTTGCGTAAGGGAAAAACGACTTCAAAGAAAAGCATTTGCAAATTTGGCTGAATTATAGTATCATTACAAATGTAGTCAACGTGGTTCATCCCCCAAAAAATTGAGAGTATCAGGGACGAACTTGCTCTTATATAGTTTCAGGGAGAGTACTAATACAAACCTATAGCGTATGTTTATTAAAGGTCATAAGGTGGATGGTTCTCAGGCATCCCAATAATTCTTTTCAGGGGCAAAATAATATCTGGGTGGTGGTGATTTCAAGTCTTTTTTATGTTCCCCCCTACTTAGGGAAGATGAACCCAATTTGACGAGCATTAACTTCAGATGGGTGGTTCAACCACCAACTCGTTGTAAATTTTGGGTAAAATCCCCTACTCTTCCCTAAGGTTCCCCAATCTTCCCGTTTGGAATCCTTAGGGTTGAAACCAGCAACCAGATATGGAGTTTTAAGGGAAGTTTTTGTTGGAAAACAACCCCAAAAGGCTTCCAGGACCACCTGGTGAGGAGGATGTCAGGGGTCCAAGGGTCCAACTTCAGGAGGATTTTCCCCCCAAAAGGCCAGGTCCATTGGGTTCGACAAATAAAATCCTAGCCGGCGGGACGTGTCAAGAAGCAACCCAGATTTTATGTTTCAATGTCAAAAGGGTATTTTTGAACAATAACTAGGTGGTGGTTTCAAAAAGAAATCTATTTTCACCCCGAAACTTGGGAAAGATTCCCATTTTGACTAATATTTTTCAAGTGGGTTGAAACCACCAACTAGAATAAGATTTATAGAATATCTAAAGTTTAGTCAGAAAATCAACCATTTTATATGATCCCACCCAGTTGTAATCAAGTTGATGCTATCCCCCACCCCGCCCCCTTAAAGACAACCTGGGATTTATCGCAAATCTCCACCAACTATCCTCATTGCCCATAGGTTCCATGGGACTGGTACTGGTATATTTACCTGCTAATTTACCATAAACATCAGCCATTCATGTAGTTAAATCTACCAGTCCCATGGATCCTATGGGGTTTGGTGTTGGTGAAACAACATATGATATGATCAAACTATATAAACCTTTTACATCAAATTGATAAAAATCAGATCACCAGTTGGGAACCCTAAAGCCCCAGTTTCAAATTTGGAGGATAATTTGTTTGGTGATCAACAGGGGTTCATTAAATTGCCCATTTTGGGGGGATCAAAAAAAAACAATGCAAACCGTAATTTTGGTGGATTTCCCTTATATGTAATAGTGCATTGTTTGGGTTGGAAATATAATGACCCCTGCATCAAGCCATTGTTGCTTATGGCAACTGTCTTGAGGTTGAGTTTATGAGCAAAGCTGCGAAGTCACAAAGCTCTCCGTTGGTCACGGCATGTCCGGCAAGGCAAGGAGGATGGAGATCTTGGGGTTTTTGGAGGCGTACATTTTTCCAGGGGTGTTTTGCTGTTAGTTTTTGGAAGAGGATATACCACCCGGCAACTATAGGTACACCCCGGAAATTTCACATATCCCTTGAAAAATTGATGGTTGAAAGACTAGTTAATTACTTTCCGGTTTCAAATGGTGCCACTTTTCAGGGGAGATTCCGTTCCCCTTTTCGGGACAGGTGCTAGGTCCAAGCGACCGTCCCACACCGACCTCTTCCAGCGCGGGTTGCCAGAGTTTGGATAAAGGGTTAAAGGGGAAAGTGAGATGGATGATAGATGGGACATGATTTGGGTGTTTCCAAAAATAATGGCACCCCAAATCATCCATTTTAATAGGGTTTTCCATCATAAACCATCCATTTTGGGGTACCCCTGTTTTTGGAAACACCCATTTGACAAGGGCATTTGTGTTGAATTCATCCTTGATTTTTGTTTTTTGACACTTTTTGTGTTTGTTTTTTTTGATATATTGAAAAATCGAAGTTGTTTCATTGGCGTTATTTATTTTCTTCTTTTCACTTTGCCAGGATTTTGTTGTTTTTTGCTTCGACCATCATCTCGACCATCTTCAGCGTGCGTGCATCCCCGAGGTCGTTCAAATTCACCCACTGCATCTGCTTCACCAAAGGTTGTTGGGGGGAAAACGGATTTCGTTTGCGCGGTGCACAAACACCCGACCCCCAGAAAACCGGGCGGTGTTTGGTAGTGGATGTTTCTGGAAGTTAAAGATATATCTAAAATTCAAAACTGTTGTTTTTTGTGGGCAGGGAAAATGAATTTTATGTATCCCTAAAATCTAAGCACGTCTAGCCACTGAAAATAGGCCAAAAAACTTGCCCCAAAAAGGGAAGCAGGATTGTTTCCCAACCCTCATTTTTCAGGGGTGGGGAACCCGCGGATTTGTAAACGGAGTGTTCTTACCCCCTTGAAACCTTTAATGATGCAGGACCCTAAGATCACTACACCATGCGATACTTGGCCAGAAGACCGGAGCACCGCCCAATCCATAGTTGCACCGAAGTGCAGCCCAAACCAAAATTGCACCGAAGTGCAACCAAAACTGCATTTGCACCGAAGTGCAACCGAATTAACCGTGGGAGGTATTTATTTCAGGTCAATTCCCGCGCGGCGGCCCCCCTAAGATTCACGGCTGGAACCTGAAGTTTTGGTGGAATTGGTTCAGATGATTTTCCCTAAACAAAACGGGGGAAGCCCGTGAACTCTCAGGGTGAACCCCGCCGGTAAATGTCCCATTATTTACAGGGTTTCATACATGTTGAGTGGTTAGCCGGATTTCTGAACCATCAAAAGTATAAAACTCGTCACCCCACTGAAGACGGCCTACTGAACGTTTGGTTTTTACGCGGAAGGCCTCTTCCGCTGCATCCAAGCTGAGCTCTGAAGGAGTCAGTTCGGGATCTTGGGACCCAGATCAGCTACTGATTCAAGTTTTTGTGTTGATTGATGGGTATGGGATGGGATTCATCGCTAAAACACATGTTTGAAAAAAAACAAAGGATGCAATTTCAAAACTAGCAATCAAACTGACCAATTTCTAGTTGGCATTCAGAAAGCTTTAATTTCAGAGTAAGGTTTGGTGAGAGTATGAAACAAGACTTTAGGTGGTGGTTTGTGTGTTTTTGTGTAGTTTTTTTGTCATGTTTTCACCCATGGTTCATTATAAAAACCAGGTGTTGTTTTTTTGTTTCATGTTTGTTCACCCGTTCTTAAATTGTTCAACACTTTCTGTTCGTTGAATTTTTGTTCACCCCACAAATTTGGGAAAGATGATTCCATTTTGCGACTTGCGCATAGTTTTCATTCATGGGTAAGGGAACAAATCACCAAATATATATATATTATATTATATACAGATATACAGGATTCATGTTTGGCCAACGGAGTTCTAACGACCAAAATGTGTAGGTAAAAACCTTACTTTGATGTGAGTTTCAGTTTCATCACCCTTTTTGCATGCATGGCACGAACGGTATATTTACCAACATGAAAAACCATAAAAGTCAACCAAATGTATATAAGCAAATCTACCAGTCCCATGGATTGTGGCCTACATGTATGGTATGTATCATATTTATCATTCTTTTCTCAGTGAAAATGATCCATAACTTGCTGATCTTGATTGGAGGCCAAACAAATCTTGCATATTCTCATCATATTCTTATCCAAGAAGACAACCTTTTCATGAAGCAAAACCCTTCACTCAGGATATGAGCTGTTTAGAGTTTTTTCTTTACTCATGGTGGTGGTTTCACATATCCCATGACAGATCCATGGGACGAACGATATATTTACCTATAGATTTACACCGAATATCAAGCATTCATGTAGGTAGATATACCGATCGTCCCATGGATGGTATTGTTTTAATTTTAAATAATACCCCGAAACGTTGGGGAAGATGGAACCCATGTGGACGGCAGTGCTAATGTTTTTCTCAACTGGCTGTTGATCACCAAGTAATCAGCCAGTATATGGAGGAATTATGAAATCAGCCACCATGAACCTTTCCTGAATCCCACGGAAGATGACATAGCTCACAAATTGAGAATAGTTTCATTATAGTCTGATCATCCATTTTCAACATGACCTCCTGGGGAACAACCACATATCCCCTTGTTTGAAGGCACCCTTGTTTGAGTCGATGATTTTCCTGGTTTTTTTCATGTGGAATTTGTAGTGATCCGGGTTCCCGGCCACGTGCAGTCCTATCTTTGTCCCCAAGGTCCCAAGCAGTCTTCGGAGAAGGCTAAGGTGCCCAAACCCAAACTGGACCGGCAATGCCTTTCCGTGGCGAAGTTTTCTCGGAGTTTCAGGGACCCCCACTTGGAGGATCATCCCATGACTTGTAAATGGTTAATAACATTGGTTAGTTGTTGTCCCCTGAGTAGGGTTACTCTCCTTCCAAATGGCCTAAGTGGCTTATAAATGGGGGTTACTAACCACTTACTAAATGGGATGATCCTCCAAGCAAGGACAATGGGACTCCCGGGACCCCATTGATGGTATCAGCGGGACCACAGATTTGTTCCCTGATTCCCATAGCCATATGCCATAAGAATCCCCAAAGATTATGGTGTTTTGTTTTGGTATAGGTCCCGGTTATCATAAGGGGGTCCCATGTCCTCAGGGGGTCCCTGGAAGCTCCCTTGATTCTCTGTCGTTTAAAACGGCCAAAGCATCGGATCTTCAACTCTACGACTTCGGATTTCGGAACGGATGCGTTTCACGTGAAGATTTCTTGCTCTAAATGTCCAATCTAGGTGGTGGTTTCAAATATTTCATGTTTTCACCCCCATAAACTCTTTTTGGGTGATGATAAACCCTTACTATAAAAACATATAGAAAATTGTGTTTCAGAAATCAACCTATAAAATGGTCTAGGTGGTGGCCACTCAAATATTTTTTATTTTCACCCCGAACTTTGGGGAAGATGAACCCTCATTTGACGAGCATATTTTTCAAAGGGGTTGGTTCAACCACCAACTAGATGTCCAATGTTTCGCTAAACTCGCCATCCGGATTCATGAAAAAATTTGCAATTCGTTGGAAGATGTTTTTTACCTCGTGGAGTTCCAGTCACATGGTTTTTCCACTGTAGGATCAGGGAATCTCCCAAATATGCACCCCAAACCATTCGGATTTTTGCCCGGTAGTACTGTTGATGGTTCAGAAATTCCGGCGAGAAAACCACCTGGGATGTCTCAAAAACTTGATTTTATAAAGAAAATGGGCCGCATACTGGGATAAACACTTCCCAACCTCAAACAGGTTTTCGCACCTCACCGGATTTCTAGGTTGCCTGTCATCAGTTGCATGTTTCCCCCCCCCATGGATCCCATCCGGAGCTGGGACGTGTTTGGAAGTTGAACCGAACCGAGGCGGAGGCCAAGCCCAAAGGCGAGAAAGGAGGGACCTCCAAACAAAAGGGCGGTGCGGGAGCCCGGGGAGCTCGTAAAATCTTGGGATTGTCAAATTGATGATGACCCTATAATGGCCCTGGTGGGATGGATGGATTTTTTTTTGTTTCAGTTTAGGAGATGTTCAAAATTCCCAGTGGGAAGGAATGATACACTCCCAAAAAACTAACATGGATACCCAAAATGGTGGTTTGGAAAAGGGAGCTCCCCTTTACAAATGGTATTTGTTGGTATCTATGGTAGATTTGTAGATTATGTTCAATTTGAGAGCTTTTCATGGTCAAAGGTTGTGTTCATCAATGGAGCTCTAGGGCTTGGTATTTGGGTTTCACCTGTTCTGTCCAGAAAAACACCCACCGTTGACCCAAATGGGAAAACACGGGGGTCACCGATCCCCGATCCAAATGGTTGAGACTTATATGGTAAATATTTGATAAATGATTCGTGTGTTTATATACACACAAATTATATTATCATATCAGAATTAGAATCTCAACGCTTCTAGCAACAGCTGCTGTAAATTTCACGCACTGAAATCTGTAAATTTTATTGTTTCACTTTGTGAAACAACTGTATAACAAAGACAGCGAAAACAAAATCATGCTGAATTTTTCAGTGTGTAGCTGGCATAGAAAATGATATCTGAGCAATATTTGTACTATTTCAACTTCTTTTCGAACAGAAACTAGCCAGCTTCAGTGGAAGATGTCCCGCAGATCTTCCGGAGAGCAAACTTTTTGGTGTGAATTTTCATGCTATGTGTTTACCAATGAAATAAGGAAGGCTTGTTTTTTTGTATTTATCTACCAGGGTCACTGGTAGATTTATATATGTATATAATTCATCTAAAATGTATATACACTATACAAATTTGTAATGCATATGTATTGTATACATGATATGCATACAAGATACATACAAGGTAGCATCGCATAGCTCGATCTGATGCAAATTTGCCTTCCTCAGATCAACGGTGCAACCGGCTTCAATACCAAGGCAAAGCCGGAAAGAATAAGAAGGAAGGGAAGGAACAAGAAGATGTTCATGCAGTCAGGATTTCTCAGAGATTCCCCCAAACCACCTGCGTGGTTAGAAAAAAATCATCCCAGTGGATGATGGCTCAGTGGTGATCGGATCAAACCCCAATTTATAAGCCATTTGAAACGGACATTTGGAAGGGGGGAACAGCCCGATCCTTAGGGGACAACAACGATCACCAAGGTGATCGTTAACCATTTACTAACTGGGATGATCCTCTAAGTAGGGGCGGTGTGCCGTATCGATTAGGATGTTTTTGGATACATATTTGGGTCAAAGGATAGCCACATGTGATGGTGAAATGTTGGTAAAGACTGTCTATTGTGGAGCTTCAGAATAGAAGTTGGACAGACACCCAGCAGAAATGCATAGCAGATCATAGCATGACGTCTTTCCACAGTCAATGGCTGTAGTTATCGTTTGAAAAACCCATGTTTCAGACTCGTTTTGGCGGGCAACTGACAAGAAATGATGATGATTGATCGTGGACAACAATCGCTATATATTCGGTATACTTATGTGCATTTGCCATTGTGTTTTTGAAACAAATGTATGGTACATGCAGGTACAAAAGATTCCAAGATTCCATTCCCCCCCAAAAAAAAAGTTGAAAAAATCATTTCCAAAATTCCAGATGGGTTTGCGGTTTGTTTTAACAAATCGCCACCAAGTATACAAACAAAAGATACCCTCCAGGGAATTAACATATCCCCCTGATAAGGCATATTTGAGTCGATGATTTTCCTTTTCCCCAGGTGGGATATGTTAATTTCCAGGAGGGTATCTGAAAACAAGCCACAAATACACACACCACACACCGTTCCATCGGCACCTCGTCGACCTGAAAACTGCCACTGAGTCCATTCCTGCGGATACTCCTTATGCAAAAATCGGCAGCTTGAAAGATGTTGTCTGGAAAGCCCAAGTGGTGTAGTGCAAGATGTGCAGTTCGTGCCATAGATGAATTTTACTTCACCGTGAAAACCCCTGAAAGTTGAAGGAAGATGTTTGAAGTATTTTGGTGTATCAACCCTGTTTTTTTATCGTGATGTTTGAAGGGGTCATATTAAGCAAACTGTGGCTCTTAGCAATACACCAAGCCAGGCAAGGCGACAAAATCTCCAACTAAACCAGCTACGTTGTGGTTTACCAAGGTAGATGAACCCTCCCCAAAGATCATTGGACCCTCACAACTGGCTATTTTGGTCCAAGATCCTTAGGGCTGCCACAAAAATGTGTCTTGATTCAAGTTTAGGAATTATATGCCAATTATATGAAATTATCATGATTTGCCCAGATAAAGCTGCTCCAATATATGTTTTATAGAAGATTTTTAAGCACTTGCCATGTTACAGAATGTGTCCATAAACCAAGACTTGAGAAGCCTGACTGATTTTTCAATGCTTAAAGATGAGGTTTGAAGTTGACTTCTTGGCGATTACCGAAACCTAGATTCGACAAGAATCTACGTAGCCATCCGGACCCGAAATTCCCCATGTCAATCGACCCCGACCTCTCCCTCCAGTATAAGTGAATGAAAACCTTTGCCTTTGACGAAAGGAAGCAGATGAAAAATTTAGCCTTTCTACCATAACCATGGAAGTGGAAAACTACCCTAATTGAAAGGAAACCAATCTTGGAGGGGTACATGTTCCACATCCAAGATTGTGGGAGAAAGAGTAAGTCAAGCGGATTTTTGAGGACCCCGCAAAACTAAAAATTGTAAAAATGATGGTTTTGGGGCTTTTGATTGCGAGGGGCAGTATGTAAAGCTGGACTCATATGGATCAAACCATATGTCCCTTCAACGGGGTGGGTGAAAAATGTGAGGTCGGCTTGGAGCCGCATGTCCATCTTCAGTCGTAGTGTTCATACGGAGGTTTTTGGTTGTTTTTTTGTTCAAAGGAACTCTTTTGGAGGTTTCTGAAATAGATTCCGTGCGAATAAACACGCAATTTATGGTATCCATCTATAGTCATTTGCCCAGAAATGGTCTTATTTTTTGTGAATCCGCTTTGCCGGAGCAACCAAGGCGGGAGATCAAGAAGCAACACTGGATCTTTTAATTCAGAAATTATCTTTGTCAGCTCCTCAGGGTTCTGGAGATGAAAATTTTGGCCCCAAAACAAGGTTTCCCCATAACGGGTGAATATAAGGTTTATATACCCATTAACAGGTAGGTTTATATACCTATTATTATACTCGGTATTTTTTTGGAGATGAAAATTTTGGCCCCCCAAAAGAATTGACTGACCAAAAGGTTTACCCTCCCTGAAGCTAACAGCAAACGCCCTTGAAAATCAACGATTGCAAGATGAAAGTTCTTTTGAGACGACCTTTTTCTCAGGGGCAAAAATCGTAGTTTCAGGGAGTGTATGGGAAGTCAAAGTCAACCAAAAATGGGTGTTGTTAACTTATTAGTTGCCTGGAACTTTTGAACAGGGCGGACCTTCGTTACATTTTCCTTATCCCAAGATTGTTGACATGTTTTTTGTTGTACTGGTAGGTAGAATGGAAATTTTTGGCATACAAATTTGGACAAGGAAAACAGATCCAACTGTATTTTAAGACTACTCGTGAAAATTTAGCTTAGTCGACTTGTATCGACTGCAAGCAACAAACTCCCTGCCTTTTTTTGTTGCTTGCACTCCACACGTATTCAAATCTACAAACAAATATTCTATCCCATACCATACATGCATGGTATATTATTTCCATACTAATTTCCATGTATGGCATGTACCTGACTTGGAGCATGCCTACTTGGATGTCTCGTTGGAAGTTAGGATCAATGGTGTGTAAATGGGTTATAATTAACCTACATATAAATGGAGTATATTGAGGTTTGAACCTACCTGGCATTTGTTATTTTCACCCCTTGAAAAATGATCCAATTTGACTTGCGCAGATTTTTCAAAGGGGTTGGTTCAACCACCAACTAGCTACTTACTAATCTTTTTACACAAATTTCCTGGGATATCCAAGCATGGCTGAGTTTCAAGGTGAACGTTGTTTGTTTGACCTGTCATTGGAATGTAAGGGGCGTTTTCCCTCCCAATGCCACCCCCCTTTAAGCAACCGGGCCTTATTAAAGGATCCTTAGGGGAACCACGGTGGTTAACATCAAACCGTCAATAAGGCCGGCCATGTCTTGGAAACAAAACGGGTGGCATTGGGGGAGAAGACACCGTCCCTTAGATTCCCATGAACCGCATCTTACGGGATGATTGGGACGGGTAGGTGCGAAACGGTCTACAACTTCCAGAAAGATGACTGTATGCCCGGGAGACCCGGGGAAGGTTTGTTTTTGGTGGATGTATAGAGGCAATTTCTAAACACCTGGAGGCATCAGATCTTAAACATGGAGTGGAAACCTAAACCTATTTGATCTTAGTGATTTGTAAGGAGAATCTAAGTGGAGTTTTTTTGTAGAGATGTGTGCGTGTTTTAAGATGTGCCCCCCAAAATAGAAGCATGAAAGAAGCGGTGTTCGGTGTTCAATGTAAATGCCAATTATCACAACAACTTGGGAACCAACATTTCAAGAAAACCTCACTAATACCTAAGTGATATTCAGTTCGTGACCCAACTTGATCCCCCAGTGGCGGTGATTTCGGGTCACGTAGGCGCACCGTTGGAAGAATAAAGGTCACGCAACAAGACTTGCCAGGTATAGTATGCAAATTTTTGGGGGGTCCACCCCCCAACCCTGTAATAAACAATCATAAACAATCTATTCATTTTTATGAAGGAGCCAATACTACGCTTCACTTTCCACTTCTACAGGGTGGAGGGTTTACCGAAAAAAAAGAATCCGCACCGGAGAAACAAAGCTAACGGCTTCATGCTTTGCCACAATGGCGCTTCCCACCATGTGGCGGGGGGGTGATTTTGCCGATAAATCATCATGCAATAAAAAAACTCGGCTTGGTTTGATGTTTTGTTTTTCTTGTGCAATAGAAACATGATTTTCAAAATTGGGTTGTGTTTCCTTAAATGGTGGTACCCCCAAAACACCCCAAAATGATCATTTTTAGCAGGAAAACCCATGGTTGTTGGGTACCACCATTTTAGGAAACCCGGCTCCAAGAAGATTCCCATTTTGACTAATATTTTGCAGATGGGTTGAAACCACCAACCAGAAAAATGGGTGTGCGTTGTGGATTACGCAGATTTGATTGTATAAATTCGAAAAGCCTTGGAATTCCTCCTATGATCCAAGGTGTCAAGTTCCTACGTAGATCGCTGGTGTCAAAAGAAGGTGGAATTTACATGTAACATGACCATAGCCAATGTAGTGTAAGTTGATAGATTCATGTAGTCTAAATTTAAAATGATGCCATTTCCCACCACGTCGTGTTTTTTTTCCCCCAAAAAAAAAAGGCATTTACAGAAAAAATCGCCTCACAACAATGATTTCTCGAGGGTAGTTGGTGTTCCACCAGAGGATCGCCCTGAAAAAAACTCACCAAAACCAACCGTGACCACATTGGCTGAAGTTCGTTATTTTTTTTCAATCCCTTTGAACCCCGGATCTGTGTCCCTGCGTCAGGATCGGGTGTCCCCCTCAAAAAAAAACAGGTGCCAAAATTGCAATGAAGAAGAGGAATGTAACAGTTCGATGAGATTATAAATTTTATAGAACGCATCACTCAATAAGTTCTTTCCCTATTCTTATTGGTATTGGTACTTTTAACTACTGTTGATGGAAAAACATGCAACCAAACAGTTGAAATATAACTTCTAGCAATACCAGTTCAAACAAAGAAACAAAGGATCTCGTATTTTTTGGCTACAGTTTCATATATTCAACTCGTGCAGGTAATGATTCATTAAGAGTCAAGCATTTGGGGAAACTCAAGTGGCCCAAAAAGTTTCCCCCACGTGGCCACGTTAGTCGGTGGTTTGGCTGTTGATGATTTGACATGATTTTGCTAACGCAAGTTAGAACATGCTACATTAGTCTGTATGTATATATAATTATATATTTGTGTATAGATATATAAATGGCATGATTTCGGGGTGATATGGTATAAACAGTGCCACACTAACTGTAGATATGTTTTGAAATTAATCCCTTTCAGTGGGAAATCACCGTGGCATCTGATTGAGGCCTGAAAAGGAGGGGAAACGCTTCACTCTCCTAGAGATTCTGGCCAATTGGTCCGAGACCCTGCGAGTCCCCAAAAAATGGGCCGATGTTGTTTTAAGGAATGTATGGTAATGGGGTATTTCATTCAGGATACACCCCAGAAAACTAACAAGGAAGCTGAAAACGGTCCCTTGGAAAAGGAACAACATACAAACCATGAATTTTTGGGTTCCATGTTAGTTTTCGGAGGTGTAAATGTAAGAAAAGGAATACTTAGTTAACAACAAAGGGGGCGGGATGAATGTCCAGATGTCCCCTGAAGAGGCATTTCGAAGATGAAACATGGCCGGCCGCTCTGTATGTTTCTGTTTTACATAACACCAAACATGTCACGTAGAGTCATATTATTCATACCTTCCGTCATACCTCCAGGTAACTGTTCCCCTTTTTCCTGTGTTTTAGCAATATTTTTTGCAGAATGATGCAGAATGAGTATGATATTTTGTACCCCGTAGCATCCATGTATGATATATTCCCGTACATTTGGTTGTTTTTATGGTAGGTAAATATACCATACATGGATTGTATGGGTACAGGTTCCTGGAACCCGTCGCGTGTCCACGGTGCCCTCCCTAAACCTACCACCACCACAACCACACCATCCACCAGCAGGTCCACGGCAGGGGGATACCTTACCATGACAGGGAGGGGGGGCCCCTGCGCACTGTATCTATACACAAAATATTAGTGTATGTATATATTTATATATGTATATTTGTACATATATATATATATGTAGATATTAGATCTTCATTTATTCGAAGGTGCCCCTACTTTCATGATATGGGTAACGCTCTGTAACAAAAAAAATTGGACCCTGGCTTTTTTCCCAATTCACCAATGGGACCGGAAGGAGGACTGACTATAGGAGGCTCGTTTGTCAAAAAGAGATCCAAGGCCTGTTTCGGAGGCTTCGAAAGATCCGAAGGAAGACAGTGGTTCCAGCAAGAAGACGAAAAAAGACACAAGGCTGGGATTGCAACACAACTACAGCAAAACTAGGTGGTGGCAACTCAACGATTTTTTGGAATTTTCACCCCGATCCTACCTGGGGATGATGATCCAAATTGACTAATTCATCTAATTCAAATCGATTGAAACCACCAACTAGAAAAGGTCTGTTTGGACATGTTTGGACGGTTGTTGAAAAATCAGAAATGTTCGGGATTTTTTTTGGGCGACATGCTTACGAAGTATAGGCAATAGTCATACCAAATATGAAATGGGGCAACAGTTTCGTTCTTGTCAAATTCCTCTCTACTAAGCACTCCCTGAAACTACAGTTCGCACCTGAAAATGGTGGTTTCCAATAGGAATCTCCTTTTCCAGGGGGCCCCATTTTCAGGGGCGTTTGCTGTTAGTTTTAGGGAGGGTAACCACTCCCTCCCATGCCAGTTCGATTCAGTCGGGAGTTGAGTTGTTGCCCTTGGGATGGGTTTGGCCCCATGCTGTTTTCACCCACCAAGGAGCCTTTTAAAAGGGGGATTGGGACCCAAATAAATGCCCGGGTTGAGTATTTAAGGGTACCATCTCAAGGGTACCACTATTGTCCCTATGATTCCATGGATTTAGAAGCCTTCAGGCTTCTCCCCGGATTTTTCTTGTTTTGGAGCAACACCAAAGTCATTCCCATAGAATCCATTTATGATACCTTTACCAACTTTTTGGCTGATCTTCATGGTATAATGAATAATGTAGGCTAAATGTTGGTAAATATACCATACATGGATCCTATGCGAAAGGCATTTTCATCAAAACAAATACATCAAAGACAATGTTCTAATTAAAAAAGTCAGTGCGACCAAGGGGGTCGAAGCAGGATTTGGTTTGGATGTACTTGGCACCCATAGGATACACAAGCCAAACGGTTCGCATGTACCGAAACCGGGATTCTCCGCGACAACGGAGACATGTTTCTTCAGAACTCTGATAGTCTGGATCTTGAGATGATTGTTTCCAATTAGCATCTATGCGAATGGTATTTTTACTTACATGAAAACCATATAAAAATCAACGATTCATGTATGTGAGTACGCTAGTCCGATGGATGATGGATGGTATGGGGTGGGATCTTGAGATGATTTGAGACAAAAAAAAATCAATCATATTCTTCCCATAGCGAGGGTTACCCTTCAAGGAAGGATTAAAAGATATCCCACCTGTGTTTTTTTTGGTTGATTTTTTATGGTTTCCCTGTATGTAAATGTACCCATCATAATGGATTCCTATGGGAAAACAACGAGATGTCAACCTGAACAAAATCATGAACTCAAAAGTGCCAACACTCAAAGGGTTAGAATATGTGCCAAACGTGACCCAGCAGGATTCTGAAAACCCATCATCTAGGTGGTGGTTCCAGATATTTTTGGAATTTTCACCCCGAACCTTGGGGAGATGATCCAATTTGACGAGCATATTTTTCAAATGGGTTGAAACCACCAACTAGATCATTCCTCGCTGTTTCCAATGGGAGGATTTCTTTCCTCAGATAGGATTTCATCAAGGCCCTCTAAATTTTGCAGCGCAATCCGAAATTTGAATCTAATAGGTTTGTGACTATTACCGTTCCCATACAATCCATGGGACTGGTATATTTGCTTACATGTCGTTCATTTTTTATGGTATATGTATAGGTAAATATACCATACATGGATGCTTTGGGCGTATTATACGTATATATATATATATATACATATACAGGTGGTATTGGCATGTTCTCCACTTCTTGCATGTGTTGAACGAACATCGACGAGAATTTAAGGGTTAACCCCTCCCAGGAAATAGGGCTGGCCGCAACGAAGTAGTTATTGACCACCATTGTCCCTTAATGCTCCCTTAATAAAGCCTGAAATAAGCTTTGAATCAAACGGCCTTATTAACGGAGTTTCCAAATCGGTAAAGAAGCTGATCAATAAGGCCGGCTTATTTCTGGGGCTGGGTACCTTAGGGGGTTTGGTTGGTTGAGGCTTGCCATGATGTTGGCTGCATCCCAAGATGTTGGACTGACCAACGGCCTGAGGTCCTCACCTGTGTTAGCAATAAGTTTGGGAACCTGAGATTTTTTTCTTGAAGGACGGGACGTTACTAGGAGGTGACAACGTTACTAGGGGATGGTTTATATACCCAATAGGAGGATTCCAACAGTAGGGTTTAGATACAAATACTAGGTTGGTGGCAACTCAAATATTTTTGGCATTTTCACCCCGAAAAATTGGGGATAATGAATTTGACGCATATTTTTTCAAATGGGTTGGTTCAAGCACCAACTAGAGATGTTTGTCTCATTTGGATGGGTGTCAGATTCAAACCAAGAAATGACATGTAAGTTAAGCATTAAAAGAGACTTGTCCACTAAATCGTTTGATTTTGTAGCTTCATCTATGGTAGTCTTGGGATACAAAGACTACTTTAATCACTTACCCATCCATGTATGGTATATTTACATACATTCGGTTGATTTACAGGTAAATATACCATGCATTGATGCTATGAGTTAAGCGAGATATTGTGGGTAAACTCGGCCGTCACAGACAATACATTAGTCCTTCGAGCCAGAGATAGAGAGAGGATAACAACGGTTCAAGGCATGTAAGAATATAGGTGTTTCCTTAAATGATGGTACCTCCATTTCACACCCCAAAATGATCATTTTTTGTAGGAAAACCCCATGGTTGTTGGGTACCACTATTTTCGGAAACCCCCATATATACTCGTACCGTACCTGATTACCCAATTCCCCGGAAAACTAACAATATCCCCTGAAGATCAATGGTGAGAAGATAGAATGTCCTTCTTGAAATGAGCAATGAAAGAAAAACGGATTGTTAAGGTTGCATACGGGGTTCTACTACCCTTTGCTTTAGGGTTTATTGTATCCTATTAAAGGAATCTCTATCTAACAGCCAGTATAGTGGAGAGTAATAAGGGTTTTTTCGTTGCTCAAATGGCTCTATTTTTTTGGAGATGATCGTTCATTTTCCGGGGGGAGGGTAAATATCAATCGTTGATTGTTGACAACGCAGGTGACATGGACGGATCATCTGGTCGCGATGCTTTTTTGCAGAGC
The DNA here is from genome assembly GCA_000507305.1 of Breviolum minutum Mf 1.05b.01. Classification (NCBI taxonomy): domain Eukaryota; class Dinophyceae; order Suessiales; family Symbiodiniaceae; genus Breviolum; species Breviolum minutum. The sequence goes on along the minus strand of DF241968.1, from coordinate 27,886 downwards.
AGCAGTGGTGCCGACTCATCCTATTCTTCTACGAGGCGTGCAAATGCGGGAAAAATCACAAAACAAATATTAGTTTTCTGATGGTTGGTGATTAAGTGAAGTAAGTGAAGTTACGAGATTGCCCAACAATAGGCTGAATTATATCAGTGTTGGTTGGACTCACTCAAAAAGGCTGATTTTCAGTATATGTCAAGAATCACCACTATCAACTGTCTAAATATGTTTTGCCTGCGTCTTAGTGAGCAAGAGCGCACAAGCTTTTGGAAAAACCATTTTACACAAAAAACTGATGGATAAATTGAGCAATTCGGCCGAAGAGAGCCAACTTAACCCACTTTAGGTCTGAAAAAAAATCAAATCCGAAATCCGGATTCTCAAGCCCCTGGTCTTTTTCCAGAAGTTGCTTCAGCCTAAGTCATGGTAGGTCTGTTTCTTTGATGAAAATCGAAGATTGTGGGGGAATGAAGTCGGATTTTATGCTGCCGCGGCAGCACCAGAGGCTTCGGTGTTTGGAACACAACCCTGCTTGATCGTCATCTTCCCATCCGCCAATACAGGGGAAAAGTGGCCACAATGATGGTAAAACCATCAATATTTGAATATATTTGTGTTTTACCTATGCATAGAAGCGCATATAGTTGTCAGTACAGATGCAAGAGATGGCCGTGTAGGACAAAGATTTGTAATCGTTCTTGCTGGTTAAAATGCAGGTCACAAGCAAAGACTTTTAGCCTTGTTTCACTGTTTCAGTGCCCCCTCTCAGAAGTCCTTGCATGTTCAGCAGAGATTTGGTCAACCCAACATCAAGATCATCATAATCATATTAATCAGCTTAATCGTTTTAATCAACAACACCAACACCAACAACAACAACAACAACAACAACAACAACAACAACAACAACAACAACAACAACAACAACAACAACAACAACAACAACAACAACAACAACATCACCATCACCGTCACCGTCACCATCACCATTCTCATCAGTACCTTTCTCATCTCAAATATCATTATCATCATCGTTGTTTTACCATCATTGCTTTTATGTTTTGTTCTTTTGTCATAGTCTACGTGGCGGTTTCAAAGATTTTTTATTTTCACCCCTATTTGGGGAAATGATCCAATTTTCAAAGGGGTTGAAACCACCAACTAGTGTTCTTTGGTCATAGATTTTTGTTGGTTTAGAGCTCATTCGTGTTCCATGCCTTAGTCTCGAGGCTTTCCAACTTGAACTTGGTGTCAGCAGCTGTTGGGGTTTTCTCAGTGGGTTTTTCGGTGTTTGGCTATGTGTTTGTGAAAACAAAAATCCGAATACCCCATACATAATCGGATTCACGTTTGGTTACCTACATGGATTCTCTGATTGTTTGGGTAGGTTTTTATGTAGTTGGCATATCAGTCCCATGGATGCTACTTGAATGTCCTGTTGGAAGTGATCGGAGGAATGATTAGTAAATGTGGCTATAAGTTATTTCACCTACTTCTAAATGGATTTTTTATTGAGGTTATAATCCACATGATCCTATCACCTCTGATTCGATCACTTCCGTCCCGGAACGTCCAAGTATTTGGGATATTTAAAAAGTTGTAGAAAATCATTGGAGTCGTCCTTTACTTGGAGGGTCATCCCAGTTAGTAAGTGGTTAACAACATTGGTTAGTTGTTGTCCCCTAAGTAGGGTTATTCTCCTTCCAAATGGCCTAAATGGCTTATAAATGGGGGTTACTAACCACTTACTAAATGGGATGATCCTCCAAGTATACCTGTAGTGCCTTAGCCCCCGTTGAATTTGATTCTGTTGTTGTTAATGGAACTCACGACGGACATGTTTGCACCTTTATATAGTCCCCAGGGTGTTTTAAGTTTTGCTAGAAAGTTGGCAAAGGTGTTGTATTTGTTTTGTTTCTACAGATAATGCTTTATTAGATCTATACGTTGTTATATGTATGATATTTCATATTTGATTAAATATCCTTTATATTCTACCTACCCTATGCCTATATACCTATAGCATATATATATTTTTTTTACTGCATAATTTTGTTTTATACCTTACCATAGCTTAGCCATCCGCCCCATGGGTTTTTTTCAAACGCTGACCACTCAGCAGCAGTGGTGACAAAATCATCACACTGAGGTGAAAGTGGTGAAAGCCAATGCTTTTCGAACCTTGATCCATAAAGAACGTCTCTTGGCATTGTTGTGACACGGGGGATATCGACACGGGTCCACGGGGAGGTTGGTTGGCAGGGATGTACCAGTAGTACCGATCCCAACGTGGGTTTTCCTCCGGTAATGGGAAATCCCTAAGCGAGTGTATGAAAATGGGTGAACAAAAATTCCCCAATAATTGTTTTAGAGAACACCAGCTACATACCGTGGGGCCCACACGTACGTTAATTCGGGGTAGATCCAATTGTCTCGGATGAAAATCGTTAAAAACCACCTGGGAGGGAATCAATCCCATGGCGGATTCCCATGGATATGGATGGTATATTATACCTACATACATGTAGTTAGTTTATTTTTTAATAGGGAAATGAGCAGGTAAAATATATTATAAGTCCCATGGATGCGTCGGTGGGACATGGATCAGATGTTCGAAAAAAAAGAAAAAAAACATGTGAAGCCCGGGTGGGAATAGCGTTGATGTTTTGACTTTTTTTCTTGTAATTTGCTGCCTTTGTAGTAGGGCCTGGTTTGGTTTTTTGGAAGATTCGTTTAAGCCCAAGTTGAAATTTGCCGAAAAATTTCTTGCCTTCATAATCATCAACAACAGCATCAAACGAAGGGGGCCTCGACTCAGTGCCCAAGTAATCCCAAATGCTCCATGTAGGGAATATTTACCTGCAACTCACCTAAAGGTAAATGTCAGTAAATATTCCATACATGGAGCATCTCAGGGATAATGGGATCAATGCTCTTCATACAGTTCACCTAAATGTAAGGTAAATATCAATTGAATGATAAACTGATAAACCCTAAAATTCGGGAAATGGAATCCAATTTGACGAGCATATTTTTCACCTGGGTTGGTTCAACCACCAACCAGGTACCTACATTTCACCTAAATTTAGGATAAATATCAATTGGATGATAAACCCCCAAATCCATCCATTGAAACCCTCGGAATCCAATCACGGAACGTCGGATGACGAGCGGTTGGGGTGTATCATCACCGAAACAAAACGCAAGATATTTAGGTTCCATGAAACCCTTCTCAGAATGTGATTGAATCACAAGGGTTTATTGATGGCCAACCAACCAAAATTCCAGACCAGTACGTTCCCATTCACTGCTGATTCAGTACCAATTTTGCTGCTTCAGTACTTGGATCCCTAGGGAAACTGGTTGTTTGGGGTACCAGAGATTTTTTCTGCCCCAATTTTTCCACTGAAGCATGGGAGCTATGGGAGGAAGGCATACCCCTTGTCTTATGCCACTCCTGCTGCTACTACTACCACAACTACAACTAGAACAACTACTAGAACAACTACTAGAACAACGACAACTACTAGAATAACAACAACTACAACAACTACAACAACAGCTAGCACAACTACAACAACTACTACAACTAGAATAACAACTACTACTGGTTTAATGTTGTGCTTCTCATTTGGTTGTTTTTTCGGCTGCCTCTTTTGGCTAAGGAACTCCAATGGATCTGTTGGATGGTGAAGACGATGAACCCTTGCTGGAACCAGCCAGGGACACCCAAGTGGGCGCGGATCGTTGTAGACTCGTAGACGAAGTGAAAATGTTGGATGTTTCCGAAAATAGGGGGAAACCCCCAAAATGGATGGTTTATAATGGAAAACCCCTATTAAAATGGATGATTTGGGGGTACCCCTATTCTTGGAAACACCCTGTTAGTTTCAGGGAGGCTAGAGCTAATCTAGGTGGTGGTTTCAAATATTTTTCATGTTCACCCCGAAATTTGGGGAAGATGAACCCAATTTGACTCCTATTTTTCAGATGGGTTGGTTCAACCACCAACCCGGAACATATACAACTTCAGGTACAAAGATACATATCAATGTAATATAATACCTATTATATATATAATATAATTGCATGTGTATATCATCAATATGCGAAATTTCACCCCTTCCTCCAAAAGAAAACACAAGAAGAACTCAAACGGTGAAGCTTAACATCATTCATCCAATTTTGTGTGATGGTTTGTTTTTTCTTGGTGCTAACTTGGAAATTAAAACCAGTGATGATCATCAGTCAATATGCAGACAGGAGGCTGAGGCCAACAATCAGCCTTTCGTACATATTGAGTGCCCTTTACCAAATGGTGGGTTCCAAACGCTGGTGCGAATGGAAGGGAGCGATTTTTCGAGCGATCTAAGGGTATCTCTAAGGAGCACCTGCCAGGTTGCGCCTTCCCAAAGCCCTATGAATTTTCTTGCGGCTGCTTTGGCTCCTAGCCTCAGGGAGTGTAGTTGAAATATAGACTTACCGACTTATCAACTAAGGGTTGGTTTATATATATATACATATGAATTTGTTCTTAAGTCAAATGATATTCCACAAGACTCCCTCTTAATTCCCCTAGATGATGTGAAAAATACCTACATACAAATCTGTTCCCTCTCCAACTCTGTGATCTCGTTTTCTTTTTGAAACGATTCTATTTTGGTACATTTCTTGCAAAAAAAAAAAAACGTCCCACCAACAAAAAAAAACGCCCGGTAAAAACTGACTGCAGCACCCCTGCTGTCGTCACGCCGCAAGCAACCAACTACTGAGACCTGGCCTCATTTGGAGCTGGTCTACGATCTTTCGCACAAGATCCTGGGGATGAAGGTGGAGCCAACGGGCCGATAAGGAATTTTTTTCGAGAAAAAACTGCAGGTCACAAAGTTGTGGGCATTTTGTTGGCGCCACAACGAAAGGATATGAATCCATTTTTTGTGCTCCTTAGCTTTACCTTTTTTTGGAGGTATTTGTATGTATAGATCCTAAAAAAACCTGCGCAAAATAAACTCTCAGAAGGGTTTTTGGAGCACTAGGGGTTTAGTCGTATCAATTGTTCATTTTTACCTTACCTATATAGTGAGATTGGTGTTTGAGCGAAGAAAAAAGAACGAAGCCACGGATATGTCCAGGAGTTGTTTTTTTTGTTTTTTTTGTTTTGTTTGGGGGTGAGGGGGGCAATTCAGAATCCCCCCCCAAAAAAAAACCTGCAACAACTGAGAGAGATGCAAGTTGCACCTCTCTCAGGGTGGTGGATTTCCTAGCTAAAAATGGATGTGATCCACCTGAGTTGTAGGTTTGTGTGGCTCAATTTTAGAGTTTTTGAAGGTTTAGAATGGGAGTGCATCATTTTGTGACACCATCATGTTTCAAGAGGAACCGTATGTCAAAAGAATGGATCAAGTGTTTACCTTTACAAATTGTTTACAGTCGTTTAATATATGCAAATCCAGTTTTGCAAAAGGAGATTTCAAGAAGACATCATCAAAGCTCCACACTTCCAAACAAACAAATCTTTTATTAATCTGGGCAGTGGGCAGACTATAATGGCCTCAGAATTCTCGTTGTGAAATTGGGCGAAACATGCTGATAATTGCAAAAAGTTGATGTGTTTTTTTGTTTATTGTTTTTTTTCGGATTAAAATCGGATGGAATTTTCTCGAGTATAAATGTTTGGTGATTTGGATGATGGAAAATGTTTTTCCTGGGAGTTTGTGTTCCCAGAATTTGTGCACTTCTAAGAGAAGAAATCAAAGAATTCAAGTTGAAAGTTGATGTTTTTGATTGAGCCACGAAAAATACCATGGTTGCGTAGGGTTGTAAAGGGGATGAGCTACTACCCAGTTTTATAGGGATTATAGCAAACCATTATAAGGATCCATATTAACCAACCAGTATAATGGAAAGTAATAAGGGTGTTTCTTCGTGGCTCAAGTGTTGTTGAGTTACTTCTTGTTGTACTTATATGTTTGGCTGTCCCCGTTGCCCCCCTTCCCAGAAATAGCCACCACCAGCATGACATACGAATCATATCTATTCTCAAAAGTTCAAATCAAGAATGATGTGCATGTCTATCCCATAGGATCCATGTATGGTATATTTACTTACATGTACCATAAATTAAAAAAACAACTAAAATTCATGTAGGTAAATATACCAGTTCCATGGATCCTACGGGTACACCCCTGAAGATTAACATGGAACATAATCATTTAGGTTTGGTTCAGATCTTTTCCCTTTCTTTTCATGGGTGATTTGTAGGTTCCAGCCGTTAATCTTCCAGGGTGATCCAGGGTGTATGTTGGATTGAACATTATCCCATTTGCCAGGAATTGGAGTACAGTGTGGCTCAAGAAGCTGGTTTGGTCACGGACTCAGAGGGTCGGAAACTTCGCTCGATGATTTTTGTCCATGAAAAACATCCTCCACCAAGATCTTTTTAAGGAAATGATGACAACTCCTGGTGGATAAAAGCAAGGGGAATGAATGGTTGGTATGTTTGTTGTATATAGTTATAAGATCTGGAGCATGAGTAGAAGATGATTATGATGATTCAGATGAAATTTATCATCTTCCAAAAGGAGTTTCACCATTTTTGAAATGGTGGTTGACTTCCAGGGAAAGGTCATACTGTTAATGGGCTAACCGATTGATATGGTAAATTTCTAGGGTTTTAGCACCATCCCAGGTGGTGCAGGATTTCTGAACCATCAACAGTATTGCAACCTGAAAAAGATTTGGGACCGAAACTGAGACGGATTGATTTGAGTTGAAAGAATTCGGGTATTAATCTCCTAGCATCCATCTATGGTATGTTAATCTACATTCGATTGGTTTTATGGTACATGTAACATGTAGGCAAATATACCATACATGGTTACTATAGGAAGCAATCATCACAAAGAAACAACTAACAAACATATTAAGGCCTACTTACCACCACGACTGCCAACCACCATAACTATCACAACTCTCCGGTAGAGCTTGCAGTCATCATATTGATTAAAAAACCTACCTTACGTAATCAAAATTGGTGAAACTCGGAGTTTCCAACCGGACTAAAGAATGGTGAAACTCAAGGACTTCCAGGGGGGATTTTTTTTCAAAACGATATTCAACCCATTTGAGCCACGAAAAAAAACACTTATTCCTTTCCATTATACTGGTTGGTGAATGTGGATCCTTATAATGGTTTATTATGATCCCTATGTACCTGGGAAGTAAAATCCCCTATATAACCCAACCAACCAGGGTGTTTTCATTGCTCATTTCTTTTGAATCACCTCCTTACTCCAACGAAAAACAAAGAAAGTCCCCCTTACCCACGGTCCCGATTCCCATGGGGATGGTAAAGGTATATTTCCCATTATTTCCCGACATTTATTTATCCTCCCTGAAACTAACTGCTCTTCGCACCTGCAGTCCTGGATGGTTGGAAGACTTTCTCGTTTCCTTGTGTGATGGCCTATTTTCAGGGGCGTTTGCTGTTAGTTTTAGGGAGAGTACCACACAATTGGTCTGGGCAATTTATAACGACCTCAGCCGAGGTCACCCCAAATGGTGGTTTAGTAAGGGAATCCCCCCAAAGTGTGGTGGCCTTAAATCAGGTTGAGGATTTATAATAAATTGCCCAGAGTTAGTATGGATTAAATTTGCCGAGGACAAACGCTTCGTTGCCGAGTTGATCGAATTGATTGAAACCGACGATCCACGTGAGCGAGACATTCAGCTGCCAGGGGAAGGAACTGATTGGGGGAAGGAAATTTCACGAGACGGCCAAGAAATACTGGTTGATTACCAGCATACAAGGGACTATCTTAATAGGAAATACATCTGAAACAAGCATTGATTTTCAGGTGACATTCGTTCGTTTTCCGGAAAGTACACCCTGGAAGATTAACGGCTGGTTCACCTACAGCCATCACCCATGAAAAGAAAGGAAAATGATCTGAACCAAACCTCCAGGGAATTATGTTCCAGCTGTTAATCTTCGGGGGTGTACTGGTTGATTACCAGCATACAAGGGTAGGTAAATATGCTACCAATAAATAGAGGGGGTAAATATGGAGGGTAGGGTAAATTTATAAATATACCAGCATAAATGTCTGGTATTCTATGGTCCTAGGGGCCCGGTACTGTTGATGGTTTTTTCGTCCTTTTCGATCAACTGGTGGATTTCAGCCCAGTATTTTGTGGTGAAAGGGGATGCACGTTGAAAAGTCTGATATCATATGTTTGAGGTACACTCCGGTAAACTAACATAGCAATAAGGTACGACGTATGGTTTATAGCTTACGCTTTGCATAGCTAGACAGTTTCGGGTATTTGCTGATGTGTATTATTATTTAGCATCTTTATTGACGAGGGCACTTCACATTTGAAAGATTCAAAAACCATCGAAACTAGCAAGGCACGCCACCAGCACTGGCGGCAGAAGAAACTGACTCCGATGTGGAAATCTTTGGCTATTGCCTCAAGGGATGGCACGGTTGCTTTCATGCTTCGAAAAACTGAGTGCGATTGGTACAGTGTGGAAAACAAAAGAAACCCAGGAGCTGTCTCCCCGACGAACGAGCCTGAGTTTGCTTTGGACTAGTCTGCTTCTTCGGACTTGCGTGAAATTCTTAGAAAGAAAATATAGGGACCGAAATTCTTCAGGTGAGAACGACACAATTGCCTCGGCAGTGGCGGCGCCGGAACCCGCGCCCGAAGCAGCAGAAGGATGGGTTAGGAATTATTGGCCTGCAAAGGTGAAAAGCTCCTGGGATCTTGAAGTATTGAAAAATAGGCACCCCACTCGAATACAATTCGTTGCTTCATGCAGGAGAGGAAGAAGGGCTGCCGGCCGGGGAAATGGCCGAAAGAGTCGCCGAGGCATGACGTTTGAAGCGATTCTTGTGGGATACGTTCAAACATGTCTATTGGAGAGGCGCGTGCAGTTGCACAGGGGAAGAAGGCCGTCTGCTCACTTTTGTTCTTACTGAAGCAGAATGCAGACTTTGGCATAAAGTGATGTTTTGAGTATTTAGTGGCGATCGAACTTTCACTATCATGGCAATATCTATCTGAGATGGCTATGTGTCAATCTGCACATCTGTCTTTGCATGTATCTATATGTCTATCATTTGATCTATCTACCTATCTATCTATCTATCTATCTACCTATTTATCTATCTATCGGAGTCTTCTTCGTCGGAGGACGAATCCTCCTCCGACCAAAAACAAGCCCAGAAAGGGCGAGAAATGAAGAGAAGGGCCTTGGCAAACAGGCGAGCAGCTGCGGCTGCTCGCAAAGCTCAAAGGCCAAAGCCTGCAGGCCTACGTGCATGCAACTGATAGGGTTTTGAATCCTACTAAGACGTGAAAAAACCACGAAAAAATTCAGCGATACTGAAAATGCATTGACCAGGCCCTCGAATTGAGCCAGGGGACTCAAGAGAGTGCATGGGGGCCTCACAACGCTATGTGGCCCAGGGAGATCCTGGCTCATGGAGCTCCAAAGTCCGCATCTCACACATTTTGATTCTACAAGACGACCTGGCTGGCTTTTCTGGCCCGTTCCTAGAGTCCAAGCCAGAACCCAAGATGTCAGAACCTCAGTTGTAACATGCAGCACAAGTGTCAACTGTTTTAGTTTTTTTGCCTGGATCTCTGCATATAGATGTCATAGTTGATAACATGGAAACCAGAGTCAGAACCAAGGTCCACCGTTTGGCAGCCTGCATGGTGGGCAAAACATACGTCTGCACGGCAGCGTATCCACACCATGGAGCACGGACTTGTGATGGCAGAACCCAAGAATTTGGATTTCGCCAAATACATGTTTGTGCGGAATGACTGTTTGACGGGATGGTTTCCCACAGCCCTACTGGCACCTCAGCCTAGCGTTGGCCTTTGGGTGCTTCTACATCACTTGAAGAAGTCACCCCTGCTCAATGGCAGTATAGGGCGCATAATTGGTCATCAAACTGACAGGTGGCAAGTGCAACTCTCAGATCGTGTTGTTGCTGCGAAGGAGCAACACCTGCACTTTGCCACGTCCAAAGAAAGCATCCTGGCCTGGGCAGCCAACGAGTTATCCTCGCTTGTCACCCAGACAAGGCGTGCACCAATGCCTTCAATGACATGCTGGAAATTGCAATTCTGGTGCGGCGCAGACCTGAAGCATGAGATTTACCTTGGTGTGGATGCCTCTATTATGTTCACATTATGGCATTGAAAAAAATGCGGACAATTGCAACCTGATGGTACAATTTTTGCCATGAGCAGGTATAAATGTAAAGGGTTGGAAAATTCGTGGGACATTGGGACACTAAAGCAATTATAGTAATTATAGTACTACAGTTTTTTCATTGTCATTGAAGCATTGGAATGGCAACCAGAAAGCTTGAAATATGGGGTTTCAACGTTCTAGAAGTGATACCGGAAGTGAGGGTTTGTCACACATGAATTTGAATGCACGTTTCATAGCTGTCAGATTGCACGTATAAATGAGCAGCACATCCAGCCATTCAGATGCCTGTCAGCTGAAGACGACCACTTTTTAAAGATGTATCTCCTATAAAACATGGTGGTTTTCCATTGCTATGTTAGTTTACCGGAGGGTATTTGAATGTCGTTTTTTTTTGGGGGGGGGTTGGGGTGGAAATTGTTTTTAATTACACTTCATCCCATAATGGTTCAGTGAAAAATGGTGGTGTATCTCGGTACCTTTTCAACTACAGAACCATGTTCCTCTGACCATGATGGGCTGATGATGGCTGATGTACGTTTCGGGTTGGATGGTGGGTTGAAGGTTGGTTGGTTGGTGATGTTTTTGTTTTGGAAAAAGTTGGTCGGTGGATTGGTGATGAGGTGTTTGTTTGATGTTTCGTAGTTATGTTGTATTATGTTGAATGTACTGTGCTAATTGGTAAATGATGGTATGATTTTCTGCGTCTCCCTAAGTGTGAATTGAAGGGAGATGCGTCAACTGAACCAACTTGACAAAGAGCTTTAGCAAGAATATCTTGGAACTATATACCCACCCAGGATGCCAGTCAGCAGCAAGATTATTTTATTTTTTAGTAAGGAATCCCAACAGTTCACCTTCATTTGTGACGATTGCATCCTGGAACAGGGGGTAGACCGAAAGAATATCAATTGTTGGAACTTGAAATGTCTCAAAACTGATGGAACAAAATGCAAATGCCAGTTTTTTGAGTTTTCGAATCTCTTGATTCATACAGGGTAAGATAGACAAAGGAAAGGAAAACAGAGTATCTCCCTCTTTCTGTATAGTGCACGCAAACTACATTGTATTAACATATTATGTATAAAAGAGCTTTACAAGTGTGTGTATGCAGAGAGATGATATTCACACCAACTATGAGTATGGGACCATTGAACCATGAAAGTTGGTGTTTCACCCAAGGAGCCTTGTCTCACCATCAACCCCCAACCAACACCTAAAAACTTCAACGAAACGTTCCATCAAAATTCGCGAAAAAAACATGGATGTAAGTTGCCTGGCAAATTTTCACAAGATACTGTTGATGGACAAAATCCTGCACCACCAAGGATGATGATTATCCCATTATTTGTAGGGTTTTAACCATCCCAGGTGGTGCAGGATTTCGTCCATCAACAGTAACTCCCACACTGAGGAAGATCTAAAAAGCCTCATCTTGAAGATTTTCAGCAAGTTCAATGGTCTTCGTTCCACTGTGTCACCCCGTTGGCATGGTTTTTTGAGACGGAAGCGTCGGAAGGTTTTTTTTCGATTTAACTTGTAAACGTCAGGACTCGGTTTCTAGCAACAAAACGTTGGCACCGTAATACATGATTTGTACAATCATGATGGTTTTTGCAAAAAAAAAACATGCAATTTGGAAAGTTGCCGACTGTAACTGTAGTGTTGAACATGTATGTATTCTTTTTAATTTCCACACTAATTGTAGGTGGTGGTTTCACATATGTTTTCATGTCAACCCGTAGTTTGGGACATGATTCAATTTGACAAGGGTTGAAACCACCAACCAGTAATTTTTGTTGGGCTAAACTTCAATTATTTTGTGTCCAATGTTCAACACATCCGCCAGTCAAATTTCTTCCGTGTTTTTTGGGGCCCGGTGTTTTGGATTCCGATTGGATCCTTTTATGAAAGGGAAACAGTTGCTCAAGGGTACCCCGAAAAAAATCCCAAACCCACCAAGTTTCAAACCAACAATTGACCATTAGTTGATTTGTTAGTTGCATGATTATAGGGGGTTGTACTACCACCCAGTGACCTAGTTACACGGAGATTACAATAATTAACTATAAGAATTCCGTCATTAACCAATCAGGATTTCATGGTTCATTGGTTCATGTCACGATTGTGGAAGGAAACGATGTGTAGGGTTTATCAATCCAGGCAAACTATAGCGACCAAACTTCCCGCCGGGAACGGTCAACCCAAATGGTGGTGAGTTTAGTAAGGGAATCCCTCCCAAAAGTGACCGAGAAAAATTCAGGTTTAGGAATTATAGTGAAGTGAAATAGCCCAGATAGGATTCTCATGGGATTGATAATATATTTACCTAACATGATTGGTTGAACAATTTTTATGGTATCAATTAGTGTGTATATATGTATGTATATGTTGATTTGGAACTTACCTAATCAATCCATTAACACTCCGGATTTACACTCTGGTAAACTAACAGTATCTGGCTGGAAAAAGGACCCGGATTCAAGATGTATGAACCCTATTAAAATGGAGGATATTCCAGCCAGCTATGTTAGTTTACCAGAGGGTATTGCTATGTTAGTATTCCATTAATTGGAACTTACCCAGTCCATAAAAGCCTGGATTTATATACACCATGGGGTTCCCCACGTTTCCTTCATTTTTAGGGGTTATTTCACCCAGATCTTTGGGCCGAAAAAAACCTTCATTCAAAGCCCCGATCCAGGCGAAAGACCATTCAAAGTTATTGTCAAAGAGCAGTGAGCCTGGAACATGGCGAGGCGCAGCCGGGTTCTCGTCGTCGTCGGTCCATTCGTAGCACGAAGATATAGGTTTCCTGAGCCTTAAGATTTAGGGGCAACGTTTGCTGTTAGGTTCAGGGATGGTAGATGGAAGGGATTTTGGAATGGATTTTGTTGGTTGGAGACGAATGGTAATAAAATGGTGCAAGGAATGGATTGATAATTGATATAACTGTGTAACTTTGGCCTGGAGACATGATTGAAATGATATACTGCAATGGTGTTGTCCCACCCCTGCTCCTTCATTTTTTTTGGTTCGTCGCGTTTTGCTTGGTCAGTTTTTTCTTTGTTGAACAGAGATTGCCCAGTACTTGAATGTACTTGTATGATGTTGCAGCCACAAGAAAAACTCACCATTTTTTTGCTGCCTTGCAGCGCTGGAGAAAAGCAGACATACCCTCCCAAAATTTAACATAGCCCCTGAAAATATACCATCCCAAAAGGAAAGTAGTCTTCCAACCATCATTTTTCAGGGGCGAGCTGTTAAACTTCGGGGGTGTATTCAGTTGATTTCGGGACAAGCAGTTTGGATTAAAGTTCGTAAGATGCCGAGACAGGAGAAGGGACATAGATCTATAAACTTATCAACTTCACCATTGCAGTGATGGAGGGTAACTTACCAAAACAATCCTAACACAAGAGGGGCCGAACCTGTTCTTATTTCCTTTTTTTGAAGAGCATGGTTGTAACGATTTATACCAGTGTAATTTGTGTAATAATTGAAAATCGTGCAACAAAAAACTTATTCGCGCGAAACCCAGAGTTAGAGTTAGAAAATGACATGTAAACCCACAATAATACAGTACTATTTTTTGACATTACACACAAAAGCGTCGTCCTCATCATCGTCGTCATCATCATCATCGTCATCGTCATCGTCATCATCATCATCATCATCATCATCATCATCATCATCATCATTATCATCATCATCATCATCATCATCGTCGTCATCGTCATCGTCATCATCATCGTCATCGTCATCATCATCGACGTCATCATCATCATCATCATCATCATCATCATCATCATCATCATCATCATCATCATCATCATCATCATCATCATCGTCATCCACCATTTTACAAAAACAAGAAACACAAACATGTTATGTTCAAAAAAAAGCTTTCGCCCCAACCCACCCACCACCCCTTTTTAAAAAAAGAAGCTATCTTCCTTACTCGATCAACTACCAACCCATCTACCACCCCCAACCCTCGACCAACCGACCGACCTCCCGGACGACAGGCTCCTGCCTATGGACTCTCTGAGCTTTTGGAAGTGTTGGGCCAACGAGTGGTGGCGGGCTTTGCCAATCCCTTGCGGTGTCTTGGGCGAAGTTTGAAAGGTCGTCGTTTTGGGGTGGGTCCCACCCCAGGGTGGTTGAAGTTGATGGCACATCCCAAAAAAATGAAGTTTCCAGTCGTGTTTAGGGTGGACCCCATGGAGGTGGAAGTTGTTGGCACACCCAAAAAATCATGGATGAAAGATGATGTTTTGATCCAAGTTCTTTTAGGGGAAGGTCCTGGATGTTTTGTGGTAGATTTGTTGGTTGTAGATTTGTGTGGAAGTTTTGCAATGTTTCCTCATAATCAACAAAATGACTGTGGAGATGGAAGCGAAGATGGGAACTATGATGAATATGGTAGGAAGATTCGGTGGTTTTGGATGGTCTTTTTTAAAAAAAGTGTTATCTTTTGATTTTTTTTCAGAAGATACTATAGAGACAAAGGCCACATTTGAAGGGTATTTGAGTATTGAGTCTGGAATTAACCGATGAAGTTTCTTTCAGACTTCAAAAAGATAGCGGTATACGGTATACGGCTTGCCTTCTATATTTCCGCATTGTCGACACACTGAATGAATGACTTGACGTGGTAGTTTTTAGATGTGTTTCGTTGAAGTTGTCCATTGACTTGAGTTTCCATGATTTTGCGCGAGAACCACGAAAACCACCCGGTGGGAAAAACACGGAGAACTTGTCCGCGCAAAATTTCCACAAGTGAGAAATCACACTGTTTATATTGGGATGCGAAACCGTTCCCAGTAACAGTCACCACCAGGATGACCCCTTTCCTCTTATGGAGGTAATATTTACCTACATTTGCCATAAATTTAAGCCAAATGTAGGTAATCCATGTTTGTTTGCTCGGACATTCCTATTCCTTCCTATATTAACTTTTATTTAATCACCCGGGGAGGCATGCTGGGAGGGGGAGCAATCCAACTAAAATGTCTAAAAATGTGTGTTTTGATTCATGCATTTTTGGATGGAGAATCAAGAAATTTCCAAGAAATAGATGCTGAAAGCATAATCTATAGTTTTTTGACATTTGATTTCAAATTCTCAAAGGCTCTCTAGGCAAATCCAGGTTGGTAATTTACTGTCAGTATGATTTCAATCAGATTCAAGACGCCATAATTATTATGAACCTGCGACCCCAAACAACCAGGTTTAAATGGATGGTTGGTGATTTCCAACCATTTTTCATGTACTGTAATTAGGAAACATCCAATTGAAACAACTGTTTCTCCAAATGGGTGGCTATCAGGTTCCAGGAATGTAGTCATTTCAACATTCTGTACATGTCATTATTCTTCTGGTCAAATTATAGCGACCTCACACGACCTCACCCCAAAGGGTGGCTTAGTAAGGGAAATCCCCTTATTTCAGGGAAACCTAGGTTGATGAAATATTATAATTTGGCCAGATTCTTGTATGAAATCATGGTCACTTCATCCAGATTGAAGGAGGTTAAACCCCAAACTCAGGGATTTCTCCAGTGAGCCTCCTGAATTCTCATACCTCAAGCGATCCTCATGGGAGTGGTATGGGGGTCTGACTGATACACCTGTATATATAGATAATATGTATGTCTACATATATACATATATACCCTGTAAGTCCAAGTCGACCAAACTTTGCCCATTGGTAGGATCGGGAATCCTTGATCCATGGATCATTTTTCAAAGACCAGCCACTTTGTTGATTGTCGACTGGACTTCCAGGGTATATTATAATTTATGATTATATAGGTTATACGTGAACATAAAAAACATAACATTGTATCCTATTGGGTGTTTTCCAAAAACTAGGGATACCCGAAAAATGGATGGTGAAAATCATGGAAAACCCTATTTTTTTAATGGATGATTTGGGGGGAAAACCCCACTATTTTCGGAAACACCCATATATATATATATACTGTAAATAATGGGATAAACTACCGTTCCCTCAACTGGTTAGCTGGATTTCTGAACCATCAACAGTAACATTGTATCCTCTTCGAGGTCAACCTGCAATTTCCCTTTGACCAACCAATCGGACATGGTTCCAAGGAAAGAGCAGAAGGAGCTCCTGACGCAGGCGCGTGAACGCCGCACCAAGCGTTGAACGGCTAACGGTCCCTTAACGGTGATTTTTTTCCGTTCAATGATAGGTATTATATGGCGATTAGAGCTCCAGTGGATATATGTGGATATGATATGATATGATATGATATGATATCATCATAATTGGTAGAACGATGAGTCAGGAATATGGAATGAATGTCTGATCATTCGTTGAAATTCGACCTTTCAAGAGCTCTATGAATTCTAACCGTTCAGAAGGGATATGGGGTGTTTTGACATCCTGCGACCGGACCGTCGGGAGGTCTTATTGCCTCTCTACAAGTTGGATTTCCTCAGCTGCTTCCATTCACAGCTGAAGGACGGCCGGCCACCAAAAAGAGCAGTGATAGGTCCATGGTGATGGATACCTCCTGATTCCTGGAAAACAAAAAAACATAGGAATTCGTACCATATTTTTAGGGAACGGGGCAGGCTGTTTTTTAGGGGTTTCAAAGTTGATGGAAATGAGCGAAGCGCAACGGCTGGAACTTCCAGGTTGGTGGTTTTCAAATATGTTTTATTTTCACCCCCTACCTGGGGAAATGATCCAGGTTGACGAATGTTTTTCAGATGGGTTGTTCAAGCACCAACTAGTGATGGAATGGAGCACACCAAAATCAGATATTTCTCCACCCTGAAAAGTTTGGGAATGAAACTTAAGAACCAGGTGGTGACAACTCAAATATTGTTTATGTTCACCCCTATTTGGTGAAGATGAACCGAATTTGACTCATATGTTTCAGGTGGGTGGGAAAAACCAACAACTAGACAAAGTTTGTGTTGCATATCAGGATTTCCCACATATACATATTGCTCCCAAAGTTCAAAATCCCAAGATCCTGTTACCTAAAGGGGTTGAAATTGTGGGCATCATTTGTGGCACTACGTTGGGACGCTGAATGATGGCTGCAATGAATGACATGGAATTAATACATAACATAACAAGGTGCTGGCAAAGATTCACCAAGAATTTCATAGAATTTCAAAGGCATATTATTCAGTTGTTCATTTGTTTTTTCAAAACTTGCAATTTTTTTGTTGTTTCACAGATTCGTTGTTACTGCTTCCTTCCGAGTGACGGTTGTTTTCACCTCACCACCCCGTGACGTTCCTGGAGACCAGGACGTGGTGCGACTCTTCTGCAAGAAGGATCCCAGCCTCATCAAGCCCGTGGTCCGGAAACCTGGGGGAAAAACGGGTGGGATGATTTTGCAGGGATCATTACTAGGTGGTGGCAACTCAAATATTTTTGGAATTTTCACCCCTACTTGGGGAAGATTCCCAATTTGACTAATATTTTTCAAATGGGTTGAAACCACCAACTAGATTAGATTACCTATTTGGGGTGTATCAAACAATGCAAATAACTTGGTAGATTTGAAGGGATTTCCCTTATAATAAGTGCGTTGTTAGGGTTGGTAATGTAATGACCCCCTGTTTTGGCAATGCAAGTTTGCCCTTGCTGGAAATATATAGTAGGGACGAGATCTAACCCCTTTCACCCATAATAACCATGGGGAAACAGTGGAAAATCCACCCAAAAAATGAAAGGAAACGTAAAATATTGGAGATGCACTACCATTTTCCACGAGACACCATGATTATGGGAGGAAGGGTAAATTAAAAAATTGCTCTCAATTTTGGAAAGGAGTCAAAGTTCCAAAGGGATGGATTTTTTCAGGGAGCGAAGTTGCAACGTAGTTTCAGGCCGGGGTGTAATTTATCCCAAATTTATCTCCTGGTATGGTGAAATACCTTCTCTCACATGACCCCTGAAATAGGTCATCTCAAAAGGAAATTCATCGGCTCCAACTTTTTCAGGATCTCAGAGGGGTTAAGTTAGTCGAAGGGGTTGTTGTTTTTTTTGGAAGAAATCCAGCGTTCACCACCCTGGGCTACGTCAACCCAGCTTGGCGGCTTCTTGACAACTTCTTTAAGTTGCTGTTGTATGTGCTGTAGTAATAGTAATAGTAATATATTAGTAATAACAATAAATACTGATAAGAAGAAGAAGAATAGGAATAATAATAGTAACAATGAATAATGATAAATAATAATAATAGATTGACATTTTGCTGAAACCTTTGTGCTTTTTAAACTTCTTTATCTAGAGTTTCCACTGTGCCCACAATGAGGCTCAAGCATTGCTGCGCTATTGGCCGCAATGTGCAAGCTCCAAGTCCGGTGGTCCCAGATACAGGGTGTCCAAAAATAGGTGGGAAAAACATCCCAAAAAAATGGATGATTTTTGTTATGGAAATCCCTAGTAAGATGGGATGATTTGGGGGGAAAACCCACCAGTTTAAGGAAAAAACACTAGATATCAATGCAATTTTTTGATAATTTTTTGTGAACCTTGGTGAGGCTTCGTGGCTCATACGTCCATGAAATTCAGATATACTCAGCTTACAAAAACGTCACAACCTCCCTAAAACTAACAGCAAACGCCCTCTGAAAATAGTGCTGGCCAAAACCCCCAAAGGAAGCCGAATCGTCTGAACCAAGCTTTGATTTTCAGGGACGGAAAATGTCCCTTTCAGAGATGGTATCTTTATAGAAGGGATGAGATAGGTTGAGATTCACAGAAATTGATAACAATCCGTTTTTATAGTATTGATTCAGTAGACATTTGATGACGCTACCATGTGTGTCTAGCACTGGCAGCGGGGGAAGGATTTGCCAGCTTAGACTCTTTTGTTGTTTGGAACTGTTGATGAAAAAACTTCATCTATTTGGACAAACGTGACTTTACAAATTCTGAAGGTTTTTTTGTTTGGAAGTAATCTGTTGGCAGCAATTCAGCTTTCATCCTCCACAAAATTCCCCAAAAGTCATCATACGTAGTCATATTTGTTGTGTGATTTTGTGTTTTTTTGTTTCCCTTAAGAATCCAATCCCCTCCCGATCGAATAGGATTTTTTGGGTTCCAATCCCATCCTCATAAAAAGGATTCCGGGTGAAATCCTTGTCCAAGGATATTCCTGGATTCACAGGGTATATAAATCAAGACGCGAAATCCAGGTAACTCACTGGATACATGTGTTGTGTTTATTCTAACGCTCCAAACCCCCCATAGTGATTTTTGTGCCATTTTTTGTGTTGATTTTTGTTTTGCATATATTGGTGTTTCAAATATTTCTTTTTGTTCATTTCCTACTTGGGGAAGATTCCCATTTTGACGAATAGTTTTTTTTCAAAGGGGTTGAATCAAACCACCAACTAGCTTTTGTTTTTGTTTGCTTCAGGCAAACGATCTTCTTGGGTGAGTTGGAGGATATGATTCACATGATGCCTTCAGCAGACTTCAAATCAATAGCAGCCTGGAGACTCTGGAGAGCAGATGACATCGGTGATGACATGAAACCTTGCGCAGAGGGAAATGACTTGAGCAGTGGAAAACTAAATACTGGGTTGTTTCATAGTTATATAGGTGTTTCCTTAAATGGTGGGTTTTCCCCCCAAATCATCCATTTTAATAGGGATTTCCATTATAAACCATCCATTTTGGGGTACCACCATTTTAGGAAACCCCCATATAAGGGCGGGAAAAAACCTATCCAATTCTTTAGGGTTTAAGATAAGCTATTTTTGAGTAATAGCTATGAACCAAGAGGTGGAATGAAACAAGAGCTATTTTGTGGCTCATTTGCATTGATATTACGTAGTTGTGGATTATTTTAATAGGAGAGGGTGACATTGTACTTGCGCGCGTTTGGCGGCAAGTCGTCAGAGTATGTCAATCTGGGGGAGTTTTTTTTGTTGAGGTCATGAAAGATGATTCTTCCAAGGGAAAAGCTTGCGGAGCACTGTCAGGGCTTGAGATTGATTTATTTTGTCATTTTTGTTGAAAGATCGGGGAATTGTTGACAACACTCCCTGAAACTAACAGTTCGCCCCTGAAAATTTTTCCGGGTCTCAAAAAGGAAACTCATCTTCTAACCATCAATTTTCAGGGGTGAACATGTTAGTTTCAGGGTAAACCTTTGGTCAAATCACGACATGGAATCACTCTAGAGGACCCATGATGCGACACCAATGAAGTCACACGTGACACATGAATCACCGAAAAATATTGATAACTGGGTGGTGGTTTCAAATATATTTTTTTCACCCCTACCTGGGGAAACGATCCAATTTGACTAATATTTTTCAGATGGGTTGAAACCACCAAGTAGATAACTTCGATGATTTACAAGTAGATATCACAGACACTCAATTGGACTGGTATATTTACTTACATGAATGGCCAATAATATAGAAAAAAATCCATAGGATCCATGTTACATGTATAATATATTTATCTATACCTCTTACCATGAGAATCAGCCATTCATGTGGAGAAATATATCAGCCCCATGGATCCTATGGGATAGGTAAATGTACCATATACTAGGTGGTGGTTTCAAATATTGTTTATTTTCACCCCTACCTGGGGAAGAACCCAATTCGACTTCCGCATATAAATTTCAAAGGGGTTGGAAAAAACCACCAACCAGATATACCTTGGAGTGTCGGGGAAGATGTGTTTTCATCGCTGCCGGGAATCCAGGTTTCTGCAGCAAATCGAATTTCCATGTGCTGCGTTTCGCCACATTCCGAGGTGACGGGACGTCAATGTTGGTTGGTGTTGCTACGTTAATTGGAAGAGTTCTGTTAGAGAAATTGGATAATTGGGTTTCTGTGTTAGGTTTCTTGGGGGAGTTCAAAAACATGATATTGATAGGCTAGTTGGTCATGAATCAGAAGTTCATCAATATTTGATGTTGTATTGTTGTAAAGCTAGGTTTTGGTTCATCTATCTATCCATCCATCCATCTTGTCGTCATCCTGTCTATCCAGTCTGAATCTCTTCTTTCGAGATACATCAACTATCATCAACTGGCATCTTCTTCGCGTTAACTTAGCTGCACATAGACAGGTTTATAGGGTTACAACATGTTACAACCCTTCATATTGGAACTCGTTAACGCAAGTCCGTAGGTTAACGCAAGATTCAAGATGCACTAATAGATATACAGCTGGAACTAACATTTTGCCATCCAGTCGGCACTTTTGAGTCCATCAGTTTCTTCGCATGGCAATTTTGTGGAGAGGGTATACACTCCTCAAAACTAACATGTTCACCTCTGAAAGATGCTGGTTGGGAGACGATCCTTTCCTTTTGGAGCCCGGCCTATTTTCATGGACTATCTCACCTTTTCATGGACTATCTCATTTGACCAGGGAAGCAATTGAAAACAAAAAACGAGTGGATCACCCACAAGAACACATGGTTTGTTTTCAAAAGACCTGGGGTTCAAAGGGTCGTGATGGGTATATAGTGTGTTGTTTTGTTGTTGACCAATTTCTGCCTTTGTCTGGGTGTTTTTCTTTCACGCATCCTTTTTGTTGCCGTTCTCTTTGAAGAAAATGTGGTCATGTGGTGGCTTTATGAGCCTTTATGGTTCAAAAAAAAAGATTCATAGCGTACTAGTGAAATGCGCCACCCCAAAAAAGAAACACATCCACTGAACACATCTCTATTCCTGACATGGTAAATCACTCACGGTTAGGTAACTTCCACCTTCCAAGTGTGGATTAAGAAATACGTTGAACTTTCTGGTCAAATTAGTTCGCGACCTCACACGAGTTTGATTTCCCCCAAAAGGTTGTTTAGTGAAGGGAAATGGGACCCCGAAAATTTCAGGGAAATCTAGGTTGGTGAAATATTACCCTCTGGGGAACTAACATATCCCACCTGGGGAAAAAGGAATATCATCTTCAAAAGTGCCTTTTTGGGGTCTTAGTTCCCTAGAGGGTATAATTTGCCCCGAACTTTCCCCATCTTTCTTTCCATCAATCTCAAACATCATTGTCGTTGAAGGTGGCAGAGAAAGCACTCGGGATTTGGCGTCAGGTATTGCTCAGTGGATTTCTGGTGGCGGCCCGTTGAGAGCTGGATATGTTTGTTATCATTAAAGGTTGATGAGAACAGGAAAACTTACTGTTTTTTGTTTGATATTGCAATCACAATATTTGAAAGGTGTTAGTTATATATGAACATATATGATATATGATGGTATAACATATATATTATATGATATGTATACACTTTGATATACAATGTAAAAGAACGAGATGTATGATATCAGTACATACATCATAACATAGTAGTATCATCATATCTTCTTATCATAGTAGTATGATCATTTCACAATATCATCATATCACAAGTTTATCATATCACCATCGTATCAATATTACAGCACTTCCAAAATCACTGTAACCCTATGATATTTATAAGTGTTTTGAGTTAGGCGTTGGCACCGTCATCACACTCCGCCGGGCATGAGATTCTCTCCAACAGGTCGGATGTTTCGGCGGGCTTCGTGAGCCACGGAAAATACACCCCTTTCACATTCCTTGAAATACTGCTTGGTTTATAGGGATCCTTACTGTTGAGGGAAGAAATCCTGCACCACCTGGGATGTGTAAAACCTTGAAAATAATGGGATAAACTACAGTACCTATCAACTGGTGCAGGATTTCTTCCATCAACAGTATGTCATGGTTTATAATAATCCTTATATAACTAGGTAGGATTTAATCCCCAATATACTCCAAAGAACCAGGGGCCCTTTTTTCGTTGCTCATTTCGGGGACCAAATCTGCTTTGACCGAATGGCATTTGAATGATTCAGCTGAATCTAACTTTCATGCGTGGCTAAGAAAGCTCGGACTAGGAGGTGGGTTCAAACAAAAGTGTTGTTATTTTTGGTACCCCTATCTGGGGAAGATGAGCCAAGTTGTGCCAAAAACCCCAGCAAACTAACATGGAACCCAAAAATGATGGTGTTGGAATATTCGAGTTTCCTTTTCATTGGGATGATGTTTAGGTTCTTCAGGGGTTTTCCCACCAGCAACTTGTTTAAAAGCTGAGGACATCAACCGACAGCGCGTAGCACCGTGCAGAATTGTCCATGACCTCGGGGAAGACCCGTCGTCGCGCTTCGTCGAGCGTCCCCCCTCAAATTGAAGCAAAAATGATAGGTATAAGAAGGAACTACCCCCCAACCAGGATGCCAGTGACCACCAGGATTCTTCCATTTTTCGGGAATCCCGAACTAAACCTGAAATTTGTGACGATTGCATCCTGGGGCCCGGGGGGGAAAAACCTAAGGTATAAGCTATTACCAATGGTAGGCGGTAATTTGTGCAGGATGGTGAAGGTGTTGTTTTATCCAAGTTGCTCTGAGACCGAAATCTGACAAAAGTGACACTTGGATTTGTTCAGTTGGTAGTTTCTTACGAATTGTACCATGGGATTCATCATTTTTCAACATTTTGGACCATATGTTTGGGACACGTTCCAAGCAGCTTATTATGCAAATCCAAGGATACACGCTTTATGTTTAACATCCTGCCCATTTTCAAAGGGATCATTTCCAGAAGTGAATCCAATTTATTTCAGTTGCACAAAATGTGATGGATTTCAGGGGTGTTATTTTGTTATTTTATAGATACCACAGGGATCCAATCACCGAACGTCAGATGATGATTGGGGTGTATAATCACCCCCGAAACGCAAAGTATTTAGATTCCACTACCATTTTCAGCAGGTATTTGGATCCTGAGGGATATAGGTGGTTTATCCCAGTCTTTCGACGGGATTTTTGTTTTTTGGTTCTACCCTCGCTGAAACTAACAATTTGTGAAAAAATCCATGGTTGGAGGTGAGCTCTCTCCTCTCTCCTAAAAATGGGAGGGTTTTTTTGTTTAACCCATACCATTCATCTATGGTATATTTACTTACATGAATGGTTGATGTTTATGGTTGTTCTAGGACCTAGGAGACTATACCCTTCGTCCCAAATGGATGGGGTTCCGACGGTACATCCTCCCGTCCCAACCGTGGACAGTTAAAACTCAGGGTGCCAGGTGGCCCTTGTTAACAACCGCTGAGGCCGAGAGGATCTTCCTCTCATCGTCAGTCGCTTGTATTCCAACATCACCCAGGCGAAGATTGTTGGCACGTTGAAAGATGGCCGGCCACGTTGTACATCAACTAGTTGGTGGTTTCATTTTTTTTTATTTTCACCCTTATTTGGGGAAATCATCCAATTTGACTAATATTTTTCAGATGGGTTGGAACCACCAACCAGTCAATCAATATTTAAAAAGGTGTTTCTTACCAGAGGCAAGTGTATATACATCACTATATCATCAATACTGTTGATGGTAAAGAAATCCCATTCCCAACCACCTGGCATGTAAAAGACCCGGCTTGGAGGGTCATCCCAGTTAGTAAGTGGTTAATAACCATGGTTAGTAAGTCCCCTAAGTAGGGTTGTTCCCCTTCCAAATGGCCTAAATGGCTTTTAAATCGGGGTTACTAACCACTTACTAACTGGGATGATCCTCCAAGTGTAAACAATGGGATAAACTACAGTTCCCTCAACTGGTTAGCCGGATTTCTTCCATGCTTCAAAGCTTCATCGTCATAGTTTGCTTGGCTTCAAAAATGTTCGTTCGGAGATGTTTAAGCCTGTTGGGGTTACACCACGAAACCACCCCTGTTTTTCTTCACATGGATATACCCGAAAAATAGCCCATGTTTGAAAGGAGATACATTATTGTTGAGAACCATCGTCCATCGTTTTTAAGTATTTCTGTCAAATTTCAAGGTGTATACAAGCAGTCAAGTGCAATCTAAACAAAAACTCTTCATGGTCATGGTAAGTCCTTCCCTCAAGGGTAACAACCTTAACCCTTGTGCTAAAAAACAAGCTCCCATTGGATCCATGTATGGTATATGTACTTACATGAAAACCATTAAAAAAACAGCCATTCATGTGGGTAAGTATATTAATCCCATAGGATGCTATAGAAAAAAGTTTCGGGCCACCTTCAATTGTTTCTTCCCAAAAAAAATCTGGCAACAAATCGCTGCTTGGAGGCATGGGGACCGAACGTTTGGGAACTCAGCAACAAGCAGCGGCATGTTTTTTCAGGCAAGATCACCTACAAATTGGTCCCCCTAACAAAGCAGTTATAAATGGAGAAAACCAATCTCCACTATCAACCCCCTTTTTCAAACCCATGCTACTTGGTGGTTTCAAATGTTTTTTATTTTCAACCCTACTTGGGGAAGATTCCGATTTTGACGAATATTTTTCACATGGGTTGAAACCACCACCTAGCATGTGTTTTCGGCCATTTATTATAAGGATCCCCATATCTCCATATATATATATACATATCTAGGAGGTGGCGAACCCCAATGTCACCCATTTATTACAAGGCTATTTTTGGGGGGTCCTAGTAACTCCATTTATATCGATAGTAGGGGGTCCACTTTGTAAGCCGTTGTGAACACCATTTCAAGGATATGTTTGTCTTGGATGTAAAAGTGGATGATATGCATCATACGGTTGATGGAAGAAATCCTGCACCAGTTGATAGGTAGTTTATCCCATTAGTTAAAGGGTTTTATACATCTCAGGTGGTGCAGGATTTCTTCCATCAACAGTATTGCCTGTGTTTTGCATAGTTCCCGAAACATGAAAGAACACACACTGATGACCCACACCAAATAAACCCTAATAATTCTAATATCAACGGGGCTTCCCATCAGCCAAAACAATTGGGGTGGAAAAATTGACATTTCTTACATCGGAAGTATATAGCTAGTTCGAGTCGTAGGTAAACCTGTGAAGCCTCGGGCACTTGCGTTGGGCACCAGTTTTGTCTCAGGTTCAGATTGCCCGGGCGGAAGAAACACCATGCATGTAGAATTTTCAGGGTAGAATTTGTGGTGGAATTTGCATGTCTGGAGTCATCTCTCCTTGGCGCTTAGCCACTTTACAACTACTCCACTCCATCCTGTTGATACCCTAAGAATCACGGGATCTCAAGTCTCTTGTGGGGACTGGAGATCCAAAAGAACCCTGTTCCAAAACAGAGTCATTCACCCCCCTCTTTTTTTGGAGGGTCCAACGATTTTTTAGGGCCGATACATTCCTGCACCAGTGAGGGTGGCCAAAACAACTATGATCAAATCAATTATGTTCAAACAGCTTTGCCGAATGAACTGTCCATCAACACCTATACGGCAAAAGAGAGAAAATAAAAACGGGAAACCATAGGATGCATTGGATTGATATATTTACCCACATCAATGGCTGATGTTTATGGTTTTCATGTAGGTACATAATACATGTTAATATATATATATATATTAATACATGGATCCTATGGGATATTGTATGTGAGTTGTTTGGAGACCGCAACTTTTTTAAGCCTGATTCCTGAGGCCAAAAAAGACATGCACCTTAAATATAATCAACTTCAAAAGAAACATCTCTGAGAGGTTTAGACTCCCTAAAACTAAAACTTAGCCCCTTAAAAACAGGCCTTCCCAAAAGGAAGCCGGATCGTCTTCAAAAACCAACCATTTTCAGGTTCGAAAATGTTAGTTTTAGGGAGTGTAATGGTGATGGAGAGACGTGACAATTGCATAGAATATTGGGATGTGAACTCACATACCAAGGTGATGTCAAGAACCATGGATGTGCTGAAGAATTTTATGGAGGACACCGTGAATTTCTGCTTGTTTGGCGGGGCGTGACCTAGTAGGGAAAAGAACAAGAATGTGTTTCTTTTTTTAAGGTTTGAAATGGGAAAATCGAGCATGTTTCGATGGGATTTCACACATTAAATATCTATTGTCATGCATCCATGACGGATCCATGTATGAAATGTAAGATATATTTACCAACACTTGGCTGATTTTTATGGTTAAAAAAATGGTAGGTAATATAGCGATACCTATGCGAACGGAACCGATCAACCGTTGTAATCCAGCGGTTTTTTGTCAACTCAAAGGGTGTTCCACCTCAGAGTTTGTGTTTCCCTAGCATGATAGATACGTGCTTGAACAAGGCTTCACTGTATCATCCCAAATTCTACTAAAGTTACTAAAGGACATTGATTCATTGAATCCTGGGTGGTGGCAACTCAAATACGTTTTATGTTCATCCCTATTTGGGGAAATGATTCCCAATTTGACGAACGTATTTTTTCAAAATGGGTCGGTTCAACCACCAGAAATCATTTTCAGGTTCTATCTATGTTACCCTTTCTCCCATAATCATGGTTCAGCGGAAAATGAGCCTATTGCAGAGGAAACTAGTAGGGAGCCATTCTCCACTTCCATTATGGGAGGAAGAGTCAGGGGGCTTTTTGACATGATTCCTACCCAGGTGGTGGTTTCAAATAGTTTTTATTTTCACCCCTATTTGGGGAAGATTTCCAATTTGACTAATACTTTTCAAATGGGTTGAAACCACCACCTAGCTACATTTTCAGAGTTTGAAAGATGTTCCCTTATTGCTGCCATGTTTGTCGTGGGGGGAGGTGGACAACAAATCTGGAAAAACTCTTCACGCAGTATGGATTTTTGGGTGATCATGAGAATTTAAGGGTACCAAACAAAAAATCATTAAGGGGA